>CAIGRT010155772.1:0-12800 GCA_903798405.1 Fraxinus platypoda
TCAAGCCAAAACTTCATTTTTTTATTTTTGAAAACAATTTTTCAAAATGACAAAAAGAATACATTTTCAGTAATCTTTACATGGACACTCAAAACACAAAACGCAAAATGAATTCAAAACAGAAAACAGAAAACAGAAACACGAAGAGAACACCACCTAATATTTTCATTTCAGAAACTGAAACTCTTGTAAGGATTCATTTGACATGCCTTTTAAAAAATTCAAATGAGCATCTAAAACTCAAAAGCTATCTTTAGACCCGTTAAGCAAATTTTATGAATGTGCTTTAAATAGTTAGAATTGTTTTTTTAGGAAGTTGGTCCAATACAACTTTGCCTAAAAATACTTTCAAAATAGAACGCTTTTAAAAATTAATTTTCAAACAAAAATTAAAGTAGGTAAAAATCATGTCAAACGGGCCTTAAGCGTTGTGCGGGAAGCATTCTTGCTTGCCCCCGATGGACCATTTATAGCAAGTCAGGTTGATAGTTATCTCGAAATTTACCTTTAATATCCGGGGCGAACCTACTTGAGGACCAGTGGGGGCCGCCGCCCCCACTCAATTTTCAGATTTCACGATTTTTCTTCAGATTTCATATTTTTTTAGTTTTTTATCCGGATTTTTTTTAGGTTTTCAGATTTTTTTCAAGGTTTTTGGTTTCGCCCCCACTGAAATTCCTTCTTGAGTCCGCCCCTGTTTAATATGATAGTGCAACCCAATTAAATACGGTGCCTCATAAGTGATAAATCATTTATTAGTGACTTTATGTTTATAGATAAATTTTTGACTTATTACCACAAAACATTCTTACGTTTAATCTTTAGTATGCAAAATGTCTCTACGTTTTAATTTTTTTGCATTTTCACCCATATTTCCACGTTTCATTATGGAAAATGTCATCTACATCAATTTTTATCTAATTTCTTAATTAAAAATTGAAAATGACAAATATACCCTCATATTTAAATAAAAAAAGAAAGAAAAATTTAAGAACAAATTGAAATCATACTTCCAATTTTTTTCAAAAAAGTACAAATAAATTCAAAATAAATTAAATTAAAAAAAGAAAAAAAATGATCATCTTTCTTTCCCCGTCTCCCTTACAATCCTTCATCTGTTCATTGACATCCCCAACTCGGCTCTTCAAATACATATAATAAGTCAGCATCTTAGTATTAATTTAGTATTTTTAAAGAACTGTAATGTGAGTATGTGACTAATGTCTATAGACAGACAGATTAGAAACCGAGAAATCGGGGGGGGACAAGGGCTTAAGTTCATGAATCCAGAAGTCTTTTGTTTGATTCCTTTGATAAGGATCTCACTGTGTTTTTTGTTTCTGGGGTGGGGTGGGGTGGGGTGGGGAAGACAATGCAACATTGAATAATCTGAGGATTTTGAAATCAAAATTTGGTTTTGATCTGTAACAGTTGAAAATAAAAGTGGTCTTGGAAGCGTGAACAAGGATCAAGACTGCTATTTTTTTATTGCTTTTGATGGGTGACTTTTTGCTTTTGCTGTTTCATTTTGCATTCAAAATTATTGGCTTTTGATTAATGGTGTGTTCATTTTGTTTAGTATTAAGTACTAGGATAATTAATTTGTTTTTACCGAAAACGTAACATTTAAAAATTAAAACAACCATTTATGGAAATTAAAGACTGATATTTGATACTATCCAATTTAGCATACTAAATAGATTTGAGCCTCACCACAGGTCCACAGCCACTATAAACACCAGTACACCACAGGTCCACCGGACCACAGCCACTATTTCTATTATAGTATAAATTCAATACAAAAGAGAGAAAACAAAACCAGGCAACCAGTAAGAAAAAATCTTCACCTCACCTGGGATTGGGAACCGCCGAACGCCGCCTGAACCGAGAAACAAAACGGCAAACCAGCAAGAAAAAATCAGGGACAGCCTAGCAGGACATGGAGTTAGCCACTATAAATTCAACACAAAAGAGAGTAAGAGACAAATCACAAAACAAAACCAGCATTCCAACAAGAAAAAATCTTCATCTGGGATTGGGAATCGAGAAACAAAACGGCAAAACCAATAAGAAAAAATCAGGGACAGCCAGGGACGACAGATTGAGAAAATACCAAATATAATTTCCTATACCAGCAAGAAAAAACCAACTTGTGGGAAATTTGAATGGAATCAGGCATCTAATAGAGTCTAAAGACCCCATTCGAAAATCCCACAACCATATCAGGCCCCCTATGATAATCACATGTGATTAATTTCGTCGATGCTTGCATGAAAAAATCCCTTTTCAACAATTCCCATTTCATTTTATGCAATGAAAACGAATCAAATTCATCAAAATTATGGGAAAGGGAGACGACGGGGAAAGAAGTAGACATTTCTCTTTTCTTTTTTGATTTTCTAATTTAATTTATTTGTACTTGTCTGAAAAAATTGGGCGTATGCTTACAATTTTTTTTTTTATATTTTTGTTTTATTTAAACACGAGAGTATATTTATCATTTTACAATTTTAATTGAGAAATTGAATAAAAATTGATGAAAATAATATTTTTCACGATGAAACGTAAAAATAGAGCTGAAAATGCAAAAATTTAAAAACGTATGGACGTTATATACTAAAAAGCCATAAATTTTTTTTAGTGCATCAACAAATCAAGTTGGCTCTTTAGTTTCTCCTGTATGTGTAGCTTTGACTCGGAACCATTGCAAAGGATCAGAGAGTTTCCCAAGTAACCTTATGTGGCGATTATCAAGGTTCTATCGGCTTCAGCATTTGCAATGGTGAAGTTGCTTTCCATGTAAAGACAACACTTGTAGTTGAGACTGGAAAAGTTTGTGCTAGGTGTACCAGTCGCTGCCGAGTTGCTGCAAATATCCCTAGATGAGTTTTTATGAACTGCCTGAGGTAATGCAAATTAAATAACTGTATGTTCAGATTAGTTATAGAAGTAACTTGTACTGAATGATGTTAGGATACGTACGCAGTTACTTATTTTGAAATTAAACTCTTAATTTACTGTCAGAATAAGCAACTATTATCCCAAAACCATCAGAAAGGGTTTTCCCGAACTAAGGTAACATTTTCATTTTGTTTTAGAATATGCTCACGAACTTGGACCCCCTATTTGAAACGAAGAGAAATCATGGGGTAAGAGAAACTGTCAAGTGTGTTAGAACTGGATTTGCTGTTTCAGTCAGTTCTCTTGTTGCCTTTTGAAGCGTTTTGCTCTGACAGCATTTTCAGAACATCTATCAGTGCCCTCAAACGATCCAACGCGTTCAAGCCATACAGAGCTTCCACAAGAGACTCCTGAAAATTGAAGCCATTCTCTGAAATAGGATACTGCATTTGCCCAAGAGAGAGCGATGGATGTCAATATCGAATAGAAGGATAAATGATTCAAAAGGCGAGCTTAGATTCACCTGAATAGGCTTAGGTATCATGGTTTTGATGAAAGGCCACCATCGATCCTCCACTACAGATTTAACAAGACAGCAAGCTCGCAACCCTTCTATACCAGCAAATCTTCCAAATCCACTCTCCTTCACACCTCCAAATGGAAGGGACTGAAATATATGAAAAGTTAGAATGCTATGAAACATTAGAAAGTTCACGGGATTGCGTGAGATGCTTGTGCAAATAGTTTGAGTCATCCAGTACGTAAATTTTAAACCAAAAATAGAACTCAAAAATTTAAATTACTTGTAAACAGAACTAAAGTTACTTATCTGAAATTAACTCTAGCCTTACTTTGAATACAAGTAATTTATTTTCAACTTTGATAGATAAAAACTATTTATTTTAAGCTTAGCTGAACATGCTTATAACCAATAATTACCAACAACAAATTAAGCCTTATTCTAAACTGAGAGATTACCTGGCACATATAAGTCGATGCAAAATCATTGATTGCAGAAACTCCAGTGTGTATCTGGGAAGCTATCACTTTGGCACGGTGCTGGCTGCCAGAAAACACAGCGCATCCAAGTCCATACTTCGAATCATTTGCAAGTTCAACAGCTTCTTCATCGGAACTAAATTTCATTATCGGCATAATTGGTCCAAAAGCCTGTGTCAATTACAATATATAACAAAAGAATAAACTTCCATTTCCAGGAGATCAAATATAAGATGTTAAGAAAATAGAAGTGTATACCTCTTCCTGCATCAGTTTCATAGTATGGTTTACATTTATAATCACAGTAGGAGGGAAGTATTGATCAACGGCATCTTCACCAATATTTCCAACACTCCCGCGACCAGCAATTTCAGCTCCTTTGTCAAGGGCATCGTGTACCAGACTCTGAAGCTTTTCAGAATGCTCCTGCATGCAGATGGCTCCCATATCATATTTTCCATGTAGAGGAGGACCCTGCACAAGATAATCTGTCAGAAGATATCTATTCAATAAAAACATAATGAGTTGTTTCAATTACAAACTTTGGGTACATAACATTCCAGAATGTGTAATTTAGCTTCTACATAAACATAGTACTGATGTTAAACAACATAAACAAAGGGAACACTCTTTGCCCCATATGAAGTATATCTATGCCTCCCTAGCTTTCCAATTCCACGATTGGAGGTAAACATTTGACCAATACATTAATTTGGAAGTCAAATAGCATTAAATTCAAAATCGTGCAAATCATCAAAATATTACCGCTATACTGTCGAGAAAAATTTCAAAAACAAATTGAAATATTTATTGCAGGAGTTCATGACAATCTCATACTTACAGCCGTTATAGATTTCACAATTTTGACAACTTCAGCGACAAATGCAGAATAAATGTCTTTATGAACATAAAATCTCTCAGCTCCAGCACAATTCTGCCCACTTGATTGAAGAGCACCACGAACAGCAATTTTTGCAACCTGTATAAGTTTAATGATTTATTAACGAGTCTTGCATATGACAAGCACCAGTTCAAAGATGTCAAATAACTGAATAGTCATGCAAAGACTGTCATCTAAACCAAATGGACAACACTGCTGACAGGAGAGCTTCATACATGTGGCACATCCACATCTTCGCAGACAATAAACGCATCTTTTCCACCAAGCTCAAGCGTCACAGGTATTAACGTATCTGAAGCATTTCTCATTATCTGCAGCATCGTGGAAAAGTAAAAAATCTGTGGAACTTCACGGATAGTAAAAATTAGTAATTTAATTGCACAAGTTTGCCAAAGGAATCAAGGTAATTTCCATTTAGGTCCTTAGACTGATTATTAATAATTCTCTAGCCCAAGAGAGAATCTGACCATTCTACCCACACCCGGTGATCCAACAAATATAATTTTGTCTACTGACGACACTAGCGCTTCTCCTGTTTCAGCAAACCTGGCAAGAAATTTCAATATGAAAAATCAATCAATACAACTTCGTGTAACAGAAATTAATGCATAGATCCATACCCAGTTATTACTTCAACTAAATTTTCTGGAGCTCCCACAGCAACGAGGGCAGCTTGGATTATACGCACATAGAAACATCCTGACCAACTTGCATGTTCTGAAACCTGCAGCAGAAACCATAATGATTTTCATCATAAAGATAATTCAGCTGTCATAAAGGAATCAACTAATGCAGGTAATCAACCTTGGAAAGCATTGAATGCGGGTATTCAGACCAATCAGAAAGCAGGATGGTACAAGCAGACTCCAGATAACCAAAAAAATGGTTCTGGAAACAAAATGTCTTCACAGGAAAGAAAAAGGTGGGAAGATGAAAGAAAGCAGAAGAAAAAGAGAGGAAATAACAATATGATGCAAGATTCAACAGCCCAACCTGAAATGTAGTAATGTCCCAAGCAGAAATCTAGATAACGGTTATTTATCAAATTGAAACTTTTTGCCTACAACTCCAAAAGGTGAATTCCCAGCATATGGGGATCTGAGTTTACTTCATGTTGTGAATATCAGACCATTCTTTTAGACCCTGTATACCTTGGCTGTGATAAACACAATCCTTAACCAACCAAGACAAAGAAGATTTGGAAGATTCCTAGAAGAGTTCAAACAAGAAATGATTTCGAGAAAAAAATTGTCAACCTCAGAAAGAATACCTTAATCACAATGCTGTTCCCTGAGAAGACTGCTGCCAACATTGGATTAAATATGTTGTGAAATGGATAATTCCACGAAACAATAGCTCCAATAACACCAAGGGGATGAAATTCCACTTTGGCTGTCTTGTGAATCATTGATCTTCCACAGGATCTATGATCATAAGGTGATGGCTATCAATTTCCATTGGTTTACTAGGTAAACATTCACTTGGAAAATGCAATCCAGAACACTTTGGGACTTGCAATTTATGCTATATCTAACCGACAATTAGATACTAGAGAAAATAAAGTGATAGTAGAGAGGAACTATATGCCAATGCAGAATCTTCCCTTACAGCTGAAAGGAAAGAAGATTCAACATTTGGTTCCAGTGACCAAAATAAAGAGAAATGCAAGTAGCTTATCAAAATTTAGAAATACTAAAAGGGGGGGATCCGGGGTCATGTCATGTTGCTGTACTAGCTAAAAGGGGATACTAAACCATGAGAAGAGAACCGTGCACCAAATGTGTCAAATCAATAAAAGAAACAGCCACCGGATTGTATAGTGCCTACAAATATTGTAAGTTTTCTCATTAGCAAAAGGTAAAAAAACAGCATTTAAATGCCTTAATTGAGTTTATATAACTTAGTCAAACGTAAGGGTATATGGATAAAAAATTTAACCGAGGAAAACACCGTGTGATTAGGAAATTACCTGTACTCAGGCTTTAGCCACTTTTCTCCCTCCGACAGAAGCCAAGTGATCTTCTCACATGTTGTCATAATTTCCCCCAAAGAAGCGTCTACCATGGTCTTTCCAGTATCACGTGAAGAAATTCTAATTGAAGTAGCACAAGTCAGCACTAAACTAAACCTCATATAATAATTATCTCCACATATGAAATATTGAAACCTTAATCAACATGAAAGGAGAGATGTGAAAAGGAAGTGAAAAAATACTGTCAATTTTGAGATACTTTCTATCCATATCAACATACAGGCATCAATAGTAATGATTAAGACAGACAGACAAACAACCTTACAACACCTGAAAACAAATAAGAACTGTGGACCGTGAATTATACAAATAAATGAAGCTATATACATGCAACTTTTGGAACCCAAATTAATGAAGCTACATACATGCAACTTTTGGATCCGATTGAAATAGTTTTTTGGAATACCTTGTAGGATTCTCAGTTGTACACATTGCTAATTAAACTAAGCCCCGGTTTGGTGGGGATTAAAATATTTTGATTGAAATTGATGAAATGTGGGGTTGAAAAGTTGTGGGATCCATAAAATATGTGGTTGAAATGAATTGTTGATTTTGACTTAAATTAAAATCTAGATTTTAATTGATACCAAACAAGGGCTAAATATACATGAAAAACGAGAATCCTAAAACTTCTGAGTGCTCAGACATCATGAATTTTAATCCTATGTATTCCTTAGCCTGAAGAGTATCACTGAGTTCTTTCATATCAAATAAATGAAGCGTTCGTTTGGCCCCCATTAATTCACATTTTGCATTTTCAGTTTCAAAATAAGTGGGTCCGCTGTGTTTGAATAAAGTGTGAATGGGTGACCAAAACAGGGAGTCAGGGACGATGATGACTTCTGCATCCACTGTATATGTCCAAAAAAGTTAATGATGTCCGATTTTACCCTTCAGTTATATTTTTCCACACGGCATTTCCTTTAAGTTGGAGTGGGGGGTAGTAATGTAATTTTGACTTGTAGAAGGAGGGTAACAGCATTCACCATGCTTCCAATTTATCTGTGTCTGACAAAGTTTTCCTACATTTACAATTTTTTAATGGTTATGTTCCCATAGCAAAATGTAGAAGGGTTGAATAATCTCTTTAATATGAAATCCAAACAGAGGTGAATTCCTGTGTCACGAGAAAATGATCCCATGTTTATGTTGCATGCTCCAACTCAAGAGCGGGATCCTTATAATTAATTCATTGAACATGCTGAATATTTTTCTGCTAAAACTTTATTCCTTTTCTCTCTAGAACTCTGAGTTTATTGATAGGTGCCAAAGACCCTATCATATACAAAATATCAAACAAAAACAGAATAGATGACCTTTATTTTATTCTTCACGTTATTTATTTTCTTCTATATCTATGAGCAGTTAGGAGACCTTACCCGCATATAAGATCCTGGTGTTCAATGATATACTTCAGAAGTATCCTCAAAAACTGACGCCTTTGCTTGAAGCTACTTTGTGCCCATGTCTTTTGAGCCTTCCTTGCTTGTACCACACGCTCCTTAACCTAGGCAATTCGTTTAGATGTCAGTTTTATTTAGTAATAGCACAAACTTTCTAGTATGCTTTTGACCAGGTATACATCTGTTTCTAACTTTAATATGGTCTGTATACAAATGGGACTCTGTAACTCCAAGAACATTTAACATAGAAAGCTTAACAAAAGTACTAGAGCTTAACTTTATACTTGTATAATGCAGTTTCAAGATGACAAATTCAAGTTGGAATTGCTTCACATCAATCAAATTCTAGTTTAAATCTATCCAATTCAGAAAGGAATTTAGGACTAACTGTTAATAAAATAAATAAGAACTTCTGTCCTTATGTGCTATTAATAAAGATGATAAGCAAGAAGTCTAATCAACTCTATACCATGAAAACACGGTATCTTCTTAACTAAAATTGAATAGTCCCACCTACATAGAATATATTAGTTGAAGGAAGGGAACACAATATATGAAAATCCAGCAACTTCTAACCTCATCAGGTCGCAGTGCAGGGAAGTAGCCCAGGTATTTCATTGTTGCTGGCTCGTAACACCGGACTTTATCTGTTTGTCTTCTTGAAGGTATCTGCAAGGAACCAGTCGCAATTTGACAATTCAGATACTAACTTGTACCATCTGCCACAGAAGTACCCTAAATCTAACTTAAAAAAAAAAAAAAAAAAAAATCATTTCCCTACATAGCATACAGACACAGCACAAGTGCCAAATTAAGAGAATCCCAAAGATGTAAATCTGTAGTACCCATATGTTATAAGCACTTGAGAAGATTGACGAAATGAAAATGTACTTGAAGAATTCAGCAGGTTAATGAATTGTTCTCCAGTTTTCACTTTTATGCGCTCATTGTCATGTAAGAAACCAATAGAAAAAAATTACACAAAAATTTATTGCTTGCGGTGTAAACAGACAACACCAGATAGCTTATACTGTTTTTAATAAAATCAGATAAGCTCTACAACAGAAAAAGAATAATGAATATACAATGTAAAAGCATTCAATAAGTGTAAAGAAAAGGAAAAACAAGTATCAAAAAAGGAAATTCATGTTTAGCTAAGCTTAAATTTACTTAGAAGTATATTTACTTAAAAGCAAAAAAAGGTTTTGAGTATGTATGACTTAGTCAAAGTAGAAAATAAATTATTTGAATGGACAATAAGGTATGTCTTACTGTTAAAATATTTTTGCTATTATACTTAGAATTAAGAAAAGGTTTTACTTATAAGCACAGCCAAACATGTTTGACACAAAATTCACTTAAAGAGTAATTTTAGACTAGATTTAAGCTTAATCAAACATGCTCGAAGTCCCATTTATCACCAGTGAAATCAAACCCTTCTTTTAATTCATTGATTTTTTTTTTGTTATTCTGACAAGATCAAAGCTAATATCATTGTATTTTTAATGTCTTAATATTTCATTCCACGCACATAAAATACAAAAAGGAAATAAGTAGTTCAATTAAATTTAACTAATAGAAGCTAAAATTCACATTGTTTAAAGAAATTACAGATTTCTAATAGGGAGGGAAAAAAAAAGTGTTTCAAAAACTTACATAGATGAAGCTGTTTTCCCTTGTTTGATTCCCATCATCCAACACTGCAATCATCCAATTCACAGAAAACTCAGTCACCAATGCACATAAATTATATTCATGATTAGTTATGCACTCATTTTTATACACACACAAAAACTGAGAATTTAAAAAGCTACAGAAATACAAATTTCATAATCATCTAATTCACAGAAATGAGAAAAATCAATCTCAAATGCACATACAATATATTATAGAAGTACCCATTCATTTTTAATTGTTTTAAAAATTAGACAAATAGCTCAACTCTTGTCTCCTTCCTTTCCTAAACCTTTAGGTGCATTTCATTAGCAGTAGAGAATCAAGCCGTCTGTGTGTGTATCCCTAGCATTCATATAGATACATTTTCAAACACACGCAAATTCCATACAAATTTGGAAAAACAAAAACAAAAACACACACTGAGTAAGTAGAGCAGAGCAGAACCATCGGAGGCGTCAACGTCAATAGACGGCACGTTGGAAGGGATGAGCATAAGGAGGAATTTACAGATCGCGTATGCAGATGCCAGCACCAGTAAAGGCCACCAAAAAGCCATCTTATCTGAATCAATTTGATTAGCTTCAAAATCAAACCCTAGAGATTGATACAAAAATTCCTAATACAAATTAATCGAATCGAATCAAGGCGCACTTTACGAGCTAATAAATATATGCTCTCAGCTTCACTCACTGATTCACAGTTCAATGCACAGTTTTCCACTCCTATTTCTTCCCTCAATTATACGAGGATATATGAATAAATAACCCAAACATAAAGCCATAACTCCAAAATCACCTTCGACTTTCCTAAAAAATTGAAACTGCCTAAAATACCCCAAATATAATAATTATTTGAAGAAACCAAGATATGAAAAGAATACAATTAAGTCTTAAAGAATTAGATTACCATAAAATGACCTACAAAAAATCAAAATCTAAAAGAGGACCATACAAGATTAAGAAAATTGCAAAAGATAAAAAAGAAATTGAATTTAAAAATGAATTTGATAAAATTGGATATCAAGAACAAATAGTTGCATCACAAAAAATAATAAAATGTTTCAAAGAAAATATGATAGAAAATTTTGCTAAAGGTATTGTAAGATCTATAATAACAAAAGATATACATGATATAATAGAAAAATTAGAAAAANGAAATTGAATTTGTAAATGAATTTAATAAAATTGGATATCAAGAACAATTGCATCTCAAAAAATATTAAAATGTTTCAAAGAAAATATGATAGAAAATTTTGCTAAAGGTATTGTAAGATCTATAATAATAGAGAATATACAAAATATAATAGAAAAATTAGAGAAAAGAAGAAAGAATATTACAAAATATAATATACAGTTTAATCCAAATATAGATATAATAACAGATCTTGATATCATAAATTCCCAGACATTACTAGATTTTGAAGATTTACTCAACACATTATAAATAAAACTATAAAGCATAAAGACCAATTTTTAAGATTTTAAAGATTATTAGATTTTAAGATTTTAAGATTTTTTATTTTTGTTCGCTCATAGTAGCACCCCGTCAATTGGTATCAGAGCCATAAAGGATCTATAAAAATCATAAAATACTACAAAAAAGAAAATCATTAAAAATAATGAAAATCGAAGATTTAGGTGATAAATACCATATAATAAGAGAAAATTTTAACATAATAATTATAAAACCAATATTATGTAATAAAAGTGTAACAATTACATAAAAAATGCTTGAAAAATTACCTATGGAGATAAAACAATTTATAATTGAAAAAATAAGACTAGATATTGTTAGAGATATGTATACTGGTGAAATGATATTAGAAACCTATGAAAAACACATGTATGATTTAATTGAAAAAGAAATGAGAAAATATGACTAAAAATAAAGAAATCATTATTACTAAAACAGACTGGTATTATATAATAAAAGATAGTGAAAGAAAATATATAATAGAACTCTATCCTAAAAAAATTAAAATTAATAACATTAATAATAACCAAAGAATTACCTAGAGAAATAAAAGAACAAATATTAAACAAATTAACAATAGGATACATAATAGATGAATATATGTACCATAAAATCAAAAAAGAAATTGAAAAAGAAGAAATAATTCTTTATTACAAAGAAAATTACGAATCTTCATGATAAAATAATGTTTAATATAGAAAAATTTAAAGAAAAACATGACAAAGATTATAATACAATACATAAGTTACATCAACAAATAGAAAATATATTATTAATACCAGAACAAAGATTGACAAAATATCAAGAAAACCAAATATTGAAATTAAAACAAGAAAAATCTAAAATAAAAGCTAAATATTATAAGAATTTAACAAGACTTCCAACTACAGAATATGAAAAATTCTTATTTAACAAGAAAGCAATAGAANGATATTATAAGAATTTAACAAGACTTCCAACTACAGAATATGAAAAATTCTTATTTAACAAGAAAGCAATAGAATCAAAAGATATTGAATGTCAATTATTCTATCTAAGTCAATCAAAAGTAAAACCTAACTATTAAAATGGAAAATAATTTGACTAAAAATTTAAAAAGAATAAAAATAATTAATCATCTAATACTAGATGAATTATTAACTCCTGAAAAATTAACAAAACATCAAGAAAACCAAATATTGAAATTAAAACAAGAAAAATATAAAGAAAGAGCAAATTATTTTGAGGATTTAAAAAGACTAACAACTGATGAAAATAAAAAAACAAAAGTATGATAGAACTATAAAAGATTGTAAAGATACTGAATATAGAATATATTATTTCAATCAATCAAAAAGAAAATAATGAATTTACATGATAGGATAATGTTTAATATAGAAAAATTTAAGGAAAAACTTGATAAAGATTATAATAC
>CAIGRT010155797.1:0-12279 GCA_903798405.1 Fraxinus platypoda
GCACATGCTTACTTCATTCTTACTTGGCCTCCGTTTGCTTGTGAACCCCTGCAAGAAATTTGCAATATGAATACTGGTTCCTAGCCTAACCACCAAGAATTCAAAGGAACATCTACAAAAGAAGACTCAAAGTGATCATAATTTTGGCCCACATACTTCAAGTTACCACATTATAATAATAAAGCACGTAAGGTGAACAACGGCCCAAGTGATCACTTAACATATTGGGCATAATTACAGTATCATTGCAAGCTATACATCTAATCCGTAAAATTCGCAATCAAATGGAAGCCTACATAATAGAATTATTCTAACAATCTCACCATATCATTTGTATGTAAACCAATCTGTAAGCGATAATGTACATGTAGCACAACCGATTTTATGCATATAGCACTCGGATGACATGGCACGCTACAATAGACGATATGAGAGAATGATTGATTACAAAACTGATTACACTACATATTGTAGTGTGACACGTCACCTGATGCTTAGGAGATCAATTCTGTATATCAGGACTGATCTTCTAAGCATTCGAGTGACATAATATACTACAATAGGTGGTGGAAAATAATGCTCTGTTACATCACCTATTGTAGAGTACTGTGTCACCTAGTGTTTAACATAAACCAAGCACATGTGCTCAAAAGGTCAATTCCATGTGTGTGTGTGTGTGTGTGTGTGTGTGTGCGCGCGCGTGTGTGTTAAGCATCGTTGGCACGACAAATCAATGAATTGGTGAATAAGTTCTTGACAACTCCGAAGAATTAAATGATCAATCTATTAATTAATGTGTCATGTCATTGTTTAATACTATAAGCAGAGTGTTCAGGCTCCATTATTTCTAAGTACCTTGCAACAATTAACTCTCATATCCCCATCACCAGGGCGGGGCAGAAGCTCAAAAGGATCCTCGAACTTCTTGAATCATTACAGAAAGCGCGAAAAGGCTATAAAACTGAACTAACAAATAGACCAGATATAATCCCGAGTAACTGAAATGCTAATAGAAAACTCATCACATAAAAGTACCACTGAATCCAGACATCACACATACAAGAATAAAAGAAATTAATCTGATAAACCAAATGGAAAGGCTCAAATAAGAAAAGACTCGAAAGACATGCAGATATTGTACTTGTATCCACTATGTTTATCGAGACGTCCTAAACTCTAGCATCAGATATAGATACCGAACATGGATGCTGAAGCCTCGATAAAAAGGCGTGGATGAAAAAAAATGCAAAGAATTAATAGCAGAAAGCATAGATAAAATGCGACCTCCACTCTTTCCTGCTCACCTTGTTGGTTTACGAGTTGTGAAAAGTCATCAACTCCAACAGCCATCGGGTCGATAGGATCCAATCTGTCAGTTGTCACTGAGATAGATCCACTATGTTGTTCTAGCATCCTGGACCTCACATTCTCCCATATCATTAGGTCCCAGATCTGGATTACTGGAAATCGAATTCTCTCCAGCATCAGCATTGGTGTGCAACCAAGCCTCCTGAAGCTGTAAAACGTACTCCAAGTGCCACAAAACTTCTCCCATTGTTGGCCTGCTCTTCCCCTCGTCAGCAAGACATTTCTCCGCAATCTCCCCAAATTTCATCAATGATTCCGGAGAATACTTTCCCCTTAGTCGTGGGTCGATAATGCTTTTGAGTGATCTCTCCCTCTGCCAACGCATTGCCCACTCTGCAAGATTGATTTGATCTTTTGGCAAGGTTGGATTTATAACAGCCCGAGCACAGACAACTTCAAAAAGGACCACACCAAATGAGTAAACATCGGATTTCTCAGTCAACTGTTGCCGCCTAAAGTATTCAGGATCAAGATAACCAAAGCTTCCTTTTACTGCTGTACTTACATGGGTGTGCTCCAGCGAAGGACCAGTTTTGGACAATCCAAAATCGGCCATTTTAGCTACAAAGTTCTCGTCTAACAGTATGTTAGTTGTTTTAACATCTCTATGGATGATTCCCCTCTCGGATCCTGTATGAAGGTAATGCAGTCCTCGGGCTGCGCCAATGCATCCTTCTAATCGTTGCTTCCAACTTAATGGCGGTAGGTCACTCCCGAATAGATGACTCCTGAGGGTTCCATTTTCCATATACTCGTATACCAAGATCATTTCGTTCTGTTCATCGCAGAATCCAATCAGGGAGACAAGATGCCTATGCCTCAGTTTTGAAAGCATCTCGATTTCTGTCTCAAATTCAGCCAGGCCTTGATGAGATTGTGGATTGGCTCGCTTAATCGCAGCAAGGGTGCCATCATCAATTTCTCCTTTGTACACCTTACCAAATCCTCCCACTCCAATCCCTAAGCTTTCATCAAAATTGTTTGTTGCCACCCTTATCTCCGCTAATGTAAAACGCCTTCCAGATCGGATAGCTCCATTAGGATTCTGATACGCAGTCGATCCTGTCGCTTTGGCAGTGCGATTAGCAATTGATCCGTGGAGGAACAGAGGCTGCCAACCAGGAGCAGTCTTCTTCGCATCATCATCATGATCTTTGTTCTTCCGCTTACAAAACCAGACAATTAGCATAACTAAAGCTGCAAGAATAGCAATAGAGGCGATACCTGTTCCAATTCCCACCCAAAGGAAACTTTTTGATGTTTTCTTGCCTTCTAGATTGATATACTTCTGTACGTAAGCAAGATTACCATTCTGACTAAGCTTAAAAACCTCCAACCCATTCAAGAGAGCATCTGTTCCTGCAGAACCTGTTGTCGTGTCAGGACCTAGCTGTATCCAGAGGGTGCTGATTTTAGATGAAATCACGTCGAAGTAATCCTCGTGATATGCCTTGTTCATTCCTCCAGCTCGAACAAAAATATCGAAGTTCTCTGCTGCAGTTCTATTATTTATGTAAATTCTGAAAATCCTTTGATTTGGCTTGTCGTAAAGAAGTTCACAGAAATGCAAGCGGACTAGATAGTCAAAATCTGGATCAACTTCCAATTTCCATGACATGTTGAATCTCTTCTCCAAGACTTCAGTATTTGACAAAGTCCTCGCTGTTTCGTATACGGGGAGAGGAGCCACGAATGTGCCGTTAGGAGAAGTATAGGTGATGTTAGTTCTGTTTCTGATTTCTGAACCGGCATCTGGATTGATCATGTAACTTGAATCTACTTCCCACGTTCTCCAGAAATCCGAATCTTGTGAGGGTTTAATAGCTGAACCCCCAACATTCAATCGATACATGGTTTCAACCCCTCGTTTGTCTAAGTTCAAAGAACTACTGCCACCATTTCCACTCACTCTTCTCACCGAGTCATTGAACAGCTTATCATCAACAGGTATAATTTCTATGGCGTTCACAAAACCAAAAGACCCTTTGGAAGGAATAAAGTCAACAACAATGACACTGGCATCAATGGTAAAGAAATACTCCTTCACCAACGAAGTAAAGCTAGAATTGCCTCCTGACCCTAGCAAGTTCGAATTCTTATTCAAAATCTCACCAGGAACATTGAACTCAGAAACCAACCTTAAACCAGTCGACTCAACAGCAAAGACAGAGTCATTGGCATTGTAATTCATGTACGCCAATGGATAGAAATGGAGCCTAAGAAAATAATTTCCCGGTGCCCCTTGAACAGTATAATTCAAACTATCGGTAAAAATCCTGGCAGTTTTATAAAGTGGCTCGTAGACTGGATCGCCACTGAACGTCTCAGTCGAGGCCTCAATACCAGAAGCACTGAAGGTGACATTGTTCCCAGGATCTTTGTCACCAATCCATCTCCTCCCATCCACAGTTACACTGGAATTTGTCCCACAACTTATCAGAAAAGAATTCCTCTGAGCTTTCCCAATCTCCATAAATCCGAAAATAGTCACCAGCCACAATATGCCCAACAATCCCATGGCTTGGACCTTCACTAATCAGCACTCAAAAAACAACCCAAGATTCCTCTTTTTCTCCCCTTTTTACCCTTTCTTTTTTTCTTCACAAGAATTTCAGCATCCAATGCAAATACCAATAAACTCAAAAATAGCAGGAATACAAATCAAAAGATGAAAAACCCTAATCTTCTTGAATCACACTGACTTCCCTTTAATCCCAATATCAAATGAATCAATCTTGTACATATATTTCAGCTAAAGCAAAACTATTCAATACACATCAAATTCAAACATCAAGTCACCTGCTTCAATCTGGGCTATTTGCAAGTAGTTGAACAGCTGAATCAAACACTAATTTCTTGACTAAAAAGTCCCAAGCAGCAAGCAGATCTGAAACAAGAAAAGGCCCGAGAAATGAAATTTTTCCTTAGTTCAAGACAGAAAATCTTGTAAAGAAAATTGGGTTCAAAGCATCTTTTGAAAACTCAGGGAACAACAAAAATTTGGTTGGCTAAAGTATTGAAACAGCCTGGAAACATTCATGTCATATTGTAGCGTTTTTGTTTTGTTTTATGAAAGGTCAAGATTCTCCCTTTATATGTTTGATGTAACCGATGCAATGGCAACTTCTTGTAATTTTAAAAATTTATTCGAAATTGAGATGAGTGGCAGGTATGGGTGCCAGAGCATGGATCTCCATTATTTGAGATTTTAAGGTAAGCCACTCACATGGATTGTCAAGGGATTATCAACAGTCTCAATTAATTGTATAGAAATTTGGGTAATATCCCTGATACTCTGCTGTTACAAAAATTAAATAAAAAACTTATCTTTTTGCTTCTTCCGTACCTAGAGTACACCCTCAACTAGTCTCGTACTGTAGATAATTTTTGGAAAATTGTAAGTTGATTCTCATTTTAGCATCCACGTCTTTAGATTTGTAACAAGTTTAGTCAACCCATCCCGTCAAGTTACTTTCCACTGTAATTTAAAATTTTCACTCTCTTAAGTCACACATCATCCTCGTCTAATCCAACCACAATTTTGCTTAATGTACGTCAAACTTGACGCATGAATGACATTGTGTGAATTGACAACTTTTTATACATTGATTTTAACAACATTATTTTCAATCAATTGTCAAATTTTATACACATAAAGAGAATGTCATCCAAAATGTCAATTATTAATGTACAAGTAACTTAATTGATTCCAACCCTCGTCTATCTCCACCCTCCACATTCGATAATTCTAACTTGTAGCCCCTCAACCCACCTCTCCTACAAACCCCTATCCCACATAGCTTCTCGACTCATTCCTTCGACCACTCGCTATGATTTTCTTCATTTTTATTCTTTTATTACTTTTTCTATATTAATCTAGACGTGTAAGATTTTTTTTTTGAACAAACGTGTGATTTTTTAATATGAAACTAGATGGAAATACATTTGTTCGGAATTAATTTGCTACAAATTTGAAAGAACGGAAATTTTACTTTCAAAATATTGGGGACCAACATCCTATCATACCAGCATGTCGAGATTTTCCTTACTTTATTAAATAGTTTATATATTAAATTAAATAATTTCCCAAAATTACTAAAGACAATCCTAGTAAAATCTAATTATAATTGTCCGTCATCATAATGTCTTTTCTGTCGTATAACACTCGAACTCTACTTAATTAATTTCCCTAGCACATTAAACTTATATGTCTACCACTATTTATTGTAAGAGCATCTCCAGTGGTAATGTAAAATTGGGTGTAAATTGTTGTTTTCAAAATCACGTTTTACATCTTCAATTGCATCTTTGTAGATCTAAATCCAAATTCTGCTCAAATGAAAAGATTTAAATTCACTTTTGCCTCTTTTTATTTTATTATTATTTTTTTTTTACATTTTCTACCGAAAAATATAATTTGCATCTCTTCATTGAACATGTTTTCGACCCCTTTGAATATTTAAATAACAATTTAGAGTTATTTTAAGCCATCGTTGAAAATGCTCTAAGTGGGCATCTATACTTACTCATAAGTGAGAATGACATTTCTCCATACCTAGCTTTTTTTTCATTTCGAGGATGTTGACAACGAAAATAGAAAATTAGATTGACAACAACGTTTGAACTTAATTTCAGCCGTTCAATAATTTTAAATACATTTCTTAAGGCAATATTATGTGATTTAAACATATGATGGGATTGGCATCAATTGAATTGTGCCAGCATCTGTGTATGTAATTGTAGTTATAACTAAACATAAAGTGTCCCTATCTGACCCATTGAGTAAATGTCAAGCTTGTTCTAAATTATAATTATTAGTACCAAACACAACACAACATTTGATAAATATCATTTTTTTTAATTATGAATGCATGTATCATAAATCCAGCTGTCCTCTCTAGTAATCTTAATTTTTATTCATAAACGAAAAAAATAATGTAGTCGAATCAAAATAATCGATTTGGGTCCCATAGATCTATCAATCTTTTGATTTTGAACTAAACTGAACGCAAAAAAAAATAATTTACTTTTGTTTGATTTGAATTGTTTTCCAAAGAGTTTTAATTTGAAAATATAATTAAATATCGCATTCAACCTGATTTCTTTCTACGCTTCAACATTCTATTAGTGGATAATATTTTTATCCGTAAACTTCAATGCTAATTTATATTGTTCGTTAGATAAAATAAATCATTGAATATGAGCCTAATTTTTTTTTTTTTAAATTGACGTAGTACTTCATTTTTTAAAGCTCTTGTCACTCAAAATAAAGATTTGCGAAAAATGTTCGCATAGTCTTCTCCAATACTTGCGTCTCAATCCATAAGGTCAAATCAGGTTCTCCAATTATATTTTGCGATTATCCAATGCTTAGCTTCCATCTAACTATCTTTTAGAGGGTCACCAATTGTGATATAAAAAGCATCTTTGGAAATAATTTATAAATTATTTAAATTATAAAATGACTTGATTATTTATAAATAATTTATAAATAGTTTATAATTTATTTATTTTTTGCGCAAATTTATTTTCTATTTTGTTTTATGAAATTATTGATGATAACTAGAAAATGTTAAATTAATAATAATTATTATATTTTTATCATCTTATAAATTGTTGCCTGATCTACCTGCGTTGAATTGTAAAATTGAAATTGGAGCTGCTCTCCACTTTCAATGTAGCAAAAGCCAAAACAGTATGTGCAGTTTGAGTTGGCAAAGAATACAAAATGACAGCCAATCAGAAAGCCTGTATTTAGGCTTTTAGCACGATTATTTTCAGTCAAAGTCGTATTAATTTCAATAATATATTTAAATTATAACTTCTACTCATTTATTATTCACACATTTTATGGAACTTATAACTTTTTCCTTATAAAGTACTTATAATTTTAACCAAACACTACATCAACTTATTGCACTAATGGTTGATTTTATTTTTTTTTAGAATAAGCATTTCATAAAGCTTCAAAATAGCAAGTACCGGATACAAAGACGTGTTTCCTCCAACACAATTCTCTCATCAGAGAGTTTAAGTGATTCATTTGCTAAAGTATGAGCAACCACATTAACTTGTCTAGGTACATGACTGACAGACCAAGAATGAAAATAACCAAGCAAACTCTTCGTGTCCTGGATCAGTAGGCCGGGATAGGTCCATATCTCTAGTTCACCTTTAAGTCCCTTCACCACATTCATCGCGTCCCCTTCTAGCATGATTGATCTTAGCTCGAGATGTCTACTCAGTTTGACAGCTTCCATTACTCCAATAGATTCAGCCAAAAAAGCGTCAGGGAGATTATTCCTTGGAGACATCAGTGATGCTTTAAAGTTTNTTAAGTCCCTTCACCACATTCATCGCGTCCCCTTCTAGCATGATTGATCTTAGCTCGAGATGTCTACTCAGTTTGACAGCTTCCATTACTCCAATAGATTCAGCCAAAAAAGCGTCCGGGAGATTATTCCTTGGAGACATCAGTGATGCTTTAAAGTTTCGTGTCCAATCTCTCACAACGACACCAATTCCAATTCGGTGATTGGCCGAGTCAACCGCGGCATCCCAGTTCACTTTATAATGATGCAAGGGCGGCTTGACCCAATGTTGGGCTGTTTGGTCTCCACTAGTACCAATTCTGACCGGCAAGACATTCACTCTTCTATAGTCCAAAGCAATTTGTACTGATACTAGATCTACAAATTTATTCTCAAAGATAAAGGAGTTACGCCTCTTCCAGATATGATAGGCCGTGGTTGTAAAAATTTCCATATCTTCTTCTGACAATCTATTGAGTAGATGGCACAACAGTTCCTTGAAATTCAGCGGCATAAAGGACATCTTCTGAATCTTCCGTGAGCTAGAGCCCCAAACATCCTGAGATGAAATACACAACCACAAAATATGAACTACTGACTCCTCTTCCCAACATCTTCTGAATCTTCCGTGAGCTAGAGCCCCAAACATCCTGAGATGAAATACCCAACCACAACATATGAACTACTGACTCCTCTTCCCGCTTACAAATCGGGCATAAGGGACATTCCCTTATTTTCCTTCCGTTCAAATTCAAATTTGTTGGTAGGGATTCATTGGTCGCCCTCCACAAGAACATTTTATTAGCATTTGAGACCTTTAACCTCCATATGTTACGCCGGATTTCATACTGATTATTGCTTGTAGAGCATTGTCCCAATGATTCTTGTTTCATCTTACTGATGAAATGGTATGCGCTTTTTACTGTGAATTTGCCATCCTTCGTGCTCTGCCATATCAATTTGTCTGGACTTCCACATGGACTAATATGGATCATGCTAATGAGACTAGCTTCAGATGCAGAAAAGTGTTCAGAGATAAGTTGTGTATTCCAAGTTGTCGTTTCTGCAACGATGAGCTCACTAACTTTACCGTTCTGAAGCCTGTCTTGTAGGGGAGATTGAACTTTAAATGTAGAAACTTGGGGGATCCATTTGTCCTTTCCAATGATCACAGATTATCCATTTCCTATGTGCCATAGTAGTCCTTCTCACAATAGCTCTTTGCCTTCTGAAAAACTTTTCCAAAGGAACGAAGTACTGCTACCAATTTTGTTGTTCAAGAAATATGTTCTACAGTAGTATTTCGCTTTTAGTACCAATGCAGCCAAAGAGTCTAGATTTTGGATAAGACGCCATCCCTGTTTTGCAAGTAATGCAACATTGAAGAGTTCAAAGTCTCTATAACCAAGGCCCCCTGCATTTTTAGGCTTCCCCAGCAAGTTCCAAGAGAGCCATTGTGTTTTGGTTTTATCTCCTCTACTTCCCCACTAAAAATTCTTAAATTGGCGATTTATAGCCAGAAGAATGGTTCGTGGAAGCTTGAAAATACCCATGCAGTAAGTTGGAATAGCTTGGATAATAGACTTCAGGAGAACTTATTTACCTGCTTGCGAAATAAACTTCACAGTCCAGCTATTCATCCTACTTCTGATCGAATCAAGTACCGGTTTGAAGGCTGTCATTTTATTCCTTCCAACATAAGCCGGCAGACCAAGTACTTTTCAAGGGACTTCGTTTCTCTAACTTTAGCTGCATGTAAAATTGCACCCTTGATCTCTGCTTTGGTGTTATCACTGAAAAAGATGGAAATCTTGTCCATATTAAGCAGTTGCCCTGATGCATGTTCGAATAATTTCAGAATGTAGGAGAGTCGCCACCATTCCAGAACATTTGCCTTACAGAAAATCAGGCTATCGTCTGCAAAGAATAGATGATTCACAAGGAGGGTACCCCTAGCAAATGGGAATCCAGTTATGAATCCTTTTGCCTCCGTCTGATCCAGTAAATTGCCAAACACTTCTGAGCACAAAATGAAAAGGTAAGGGAATAGAGGATCCCATTGCCTTAACCCTCTCGATAGGATGAATTGTCTTTGAGGCTCTCCATTAACAATCAGGGAATATTTCACTGTTTTAACACACTGCATGATAAGTTCTATCCATCTCTCGCCAAAGCCAAATTTCCTCAAAACAGCTTCTAGGAAATTCCACTCAATGCGATCATACGCCTTGCTCATGTCGAGCTTTAGAGCCATGTATCCTTCTTTCTTCCCTTTAACTCTATACTTCATAGAGTGCATTGCTTCATAAGCCACAATAATATTGTCCGAGATCAGGTGCCCGGGGACGAAAGCACTTTGAGCTGGTGAGATAATATCAGACAAAAAAGATTTGAGCCTATTAGCCAATACTTTCGACACCACTTTATAGCAAACATTACACAAACTAATAAGTCTAAAATCAAACACAGAAGCGGGAGACTTATTCTTAGGGATCAGAACGATAAAAGTATCAATGATTTCATGGAACCCTTGCTTGGAGGCAAGAAGATCTTTAACTACAGCACAGAGTCCATCCCCAGTAGACCCCCAATTATCTTGGTAGAAACCTGCAGAAAAACCATCAAGCCCAGAAGCACTCATCGGGTCCATTTCAAAGACTGCTCGCTTCACTTTCTCATCCATACATGTTTTCTGTAACTGACCATTCATTTCCGAAGTTACCTTAGCCTCTAGACCCTGAATCACTTCTTCAATGCCAGATGGGTTTGAGGTCGTGAACAATTGGTTGTAGAAATCTTGGAATATGTTGCAAATCTCCTCATATTTAGTGGAAGTGTCGCCCCTTTCATTTCAAATGCTCCTGATAGTATCACTAGTATTGAACATTAGTCAATATGATAGCATATCGTAGGTTCTGTTACTCCTCGCCTCCAAGGCCCACTGAAACGATGCCACGTAGCACGACACGTGGGCAGAGAGTCAACAAGAAAGTCAAAAGAAGACCTAGGAGGTCAAACACACAAAGAAAGCAAACACGCTGAGGTCTTCCGCAACAGCCAAAGTCTTCACACTACATGACGAAGTCCAGACTGAGGTACTTCTTCGAAGTCGGAGCTGCCCAAGGAAGCTAAGAAAGGAGCCGAGGTTCTCCACTTAGAGAAATACCTCAAAGACTCTTTCGAAGCTCTCAATTCATCTGAAGCTCGTAGCTGAGGCTGTTCCACTTAGAAGATTTGAAGATCTTTGTGAAGTGATTGATGTAACACTTGTAACAGCGTGTCAGCCTATTGTATAGGGCGACGACTCCTTATTAATGTATTAATTGTATGAATAGACAATGATGTGACGTCTCTATTAGGGAGATGAGGCCACGTGATTTTGATCCAACGATTATCACGTCAGCCAAAATAGTATAAATAGGTTCTGTGTAATTTAGAAGAGGTGGCTGGATTATCAATTGAGAAAAGAAGAAGAACTGGTACTTGAAATACATAATCACTTAAGTTTATTTTTAGTCTCTTGGGCATGTTCATGAGTGAAAAATTCTTGTATACGATATTGCAACCTGAATACACATCAAATCTATCATTCCACTTATTCACATTTACAATTATACAATTTAGTTTAATTTCAGTCGAGCGATCGTTGTTAGCGTAATAGCTTTTGTTTAGTTCACCGGAGCTCGAACAACTTTGTCTCTCGCCGCTAAGTACCTCCCGCTTTCATCCTCCTCGTGCTACCGTCATCATTCCGATAGAAACGCGCAGAACCGTACTTGACTTGGCATGAGTTGGCCCGACATCTGTTGGCTCATTTTCAGTGGTCAACAAGTTCCATTAATATATACCATAAATCGTTTTATTTAATTGAACTTATAATTTCATGTCACAAGCCTAAGGTCAACTGGCTTGCATGCTAGCCACTAAGTAATTCGTAACTCAGCTCATTTAATCCGCAAGTCAAGTTAGCTCAACTCACTAGTCCAATGAGCCGAGGACTTAGCCTATATTTGGCCCCTATTTTTTTTTAAAAAAAATTGTAATTTATTTTCAACCACATATTCTCCCATAAAATGATTTTTCAAGTAAATCGAAATTTTTTTCTTATTTTTTAACCACGCATTTTTTTTAAATCATTATTTCAAAATATATTTTCTTACCAAAATAGGAACTCAAACAGGAAGCTTAACATCCCTATGTATAGTACTTATACTCCCTCATGTCGTGTCTGATATTGTTTGTATCATGTCATCAAGAAAGTACTATAAACGAGGGCAATTATCTTCAATTTTACGCTAATCTTTTCAGTACACATCATTGAATTCGATAATACAGACTTTTAAAACTTGAGGGAATTTGACAATATTAAAAATTTAAATTTTAGTCATTATGATATTCAATTTAATATGTTAAATAATGATGTGCAATACTAAGGATGACAATCGAGTAAGGAGAGTCCTTCATGTTCTCTGCCTTGGTGAGGGTTTTAAATATCCTCTTGTACTCATTTATTTTATTTATATTTTAAAAGATGTTTTAAATTAAGACGTACAAAAATAAATATAATATCCATAATCTCTTAAAAGAGAGGGTTTGAGGT
>CAIGRT010155805.1:0-20099 GCA_903798405.1 Fraxinus platypoda
GATAATTTCACAATATTGTACTAGATCCACGTGAATTCCATTTCACATGAAACTTTATACTTTGATTCAAATTTCATCACCTTGACACCAGCCCACCAATCAACGAGCCAAACTAGCTCCAGCCACAAAAGTTCCGCCACCACTTTATTTACCCTCCGGTATGTGTTCTTCGAGAATGGCCTTACAAGCACAAAACATACTGCCTGCAGAATTCCATCCAAATATTCAGTTCCACATACTTCCAAACATGACAATACAAGAAGCCAAACAATAGCAAAAATACAAACAGAAAGGAAGCGTAAAATGAAAACCCCGAAAATCTGTTAACTAAACAGCAAGAATCAAACAAAAACCTTCACATGATTAGCTTCTGGATGACCTCAAAAAGAAAAAAATGAATTGTGTTTCAAATATAAACCTGAATGAAATTGACAACAAGGCCAGAGAGGAGGAAGAGAACACCCAACGGCACAATAACTGCTGCAGCTGCAATCTCCATAATCCCAGTCCAGATAGCTCCCATACAAACTATGATGTATATGCACGTATATATCTATATATACATATATGTAAACACGAAAAAAAGACTGTAATTGATATGGGTTTTCTTTTCTAGAGCGATAAACGGAGTTGATTCAGGATTCATTCATTACGTATGAAATAGATACGTATAGGTATAGAACATATATAATTCTTTGGGAGCTAGTATAAATATTATGCAGTTCTATAATACATTAGATAGATAACATTTCAATGATATTTTTGTTGGATTGGAGCAGATACTATATATACTACATAGAAACAGAGAAAAATAAAGGAGACTTGGGAGGAGGAGAAGAGCTCGGGGTAATGGTGCCGTGCCCGTGCGACATAAGCACGATTTTCCTCTTTTAGGTGTACGGTAAAAGACAGGGGGAGAGAAAAAATAATTATTTTTGGCTTATTTTGTTATGCTCAAAGAGGAGTATCTTGTAACAAATCATAACTTTTTAACTATACATTTCATTTATTTTTATCGTTGAATTCTATTAAAAATCAGTGTTTCAGTAAATTTAAAATTGATAAATATTTAGTTGAAAAGTTGTGAGTTCTATTTGATTAAAATTAATTTTTGACTTTGCTTTACTGGTAGATTTAGGGAGAGGGCCATGCTAGCCCACTTAGGTGTATGTAAGACATTTTTTATGTGTAATTTTTTTTTTACCCAGCCCGTGTTAAAAAAAACATTTGTCGATCCTAGATCCGTCCCTACTTTGACTTAAATTTTTATTAACTTTCCAAATGGGAGCATAATGAAAGATTGAGACATCGATATCTCATTTTTGTAACACTTGAATCTTTGCTATCAAATTTGACAAAAATGAAAAATTGAGAATCCAAATGGTTCGGTTCGGTTCGGTTCCGCATCTTAAAAAAAAACTATTTGGTTCCATTATAAAAAAAATCATTCGTTCATGATTCGGTTCGATTCTCTTGGAACCAGAACCAAATGGAACCACGTCCACCCCTACTTTGAAATATATTTTCATTTATCTAAAAGCCGAATGAGTTACGAACTTTTTGCACCTTAAACTGTTGTTGGTCAACTTGGAAAAACAATAGATAAACATTTCATAGATCTCCTTCTCTTGTTTAATTATGATTAGTGTCAGGTTAAATGCACTGATAAATAATTATGGTACATTTAGGTCCCAGATACTTGTTATAAACAAATATCAGTAATAATAATAATAATTAATCGACTGTACTTGCCATGAGTATCAGTATGTTAGGTAAATGGTAGGAAGTGGACACACCTGTAACCTAACTAAATCCTATTTCGCAAGAAAAAGAGGATTTTTAATAGATAAAATATTGTTGGAATGGAAGAAATCAAACTTTGTTTCTAACGAAGTATTTTATATCTCAATTAGAAAGGTTAGGCCGTTTGGTTTAACTTATTTGTACATAATACAAATTAAAGGCTATGTACTTGCTTGATTTGATTAGATCAAAATTATCTATCATCCCATTGATCTTATCGTGGATAAGGTACACTGCGTACTTAATCACGTATACATCGCCATACATGAATGTGAATTTAGCATTTTTTATATACACCGGAGTCATACTGGTGCCATCTAATATAATAATAATAATAATAAAATTACACGAAAATTATTAATTGTAAAGACCTATCTTTAGTGTCGAGTCGACAAGTACCCAAAGCGCTATCTTTTCCAGCATAATGGGTATGAGTACGTGATCAACCTCATACCAACTTGTATTGCAGTGCAGGTAATCGTCGTTAGCATACTGAACGGGAGATTTGAAGTTGGAGACCGCACTTATGTCATCCTTGCACGTTTTGTATGTAGACCAAACCATTGATCTGAAAAACGTGTCTATTGTCGTACCTTTGAAAGATATCACGTCACTGTATTTTATCATCTTTCGTATGTAGTAAAAACATACATTCGGGTGCTGCATAACATATTTTATTTCATCAGCAGTAGTCATAATATTCAACATGAATGTAAAATAAAAAGTCTCACAAGATTCATATCGATTCCCTCAGGAATACGTTGTGCTGAGAGATTTCATGCCACCATGTTTTAGTGTCAACAATGTGAGGATCAAACTGAAGAGGTGGATTGATCGCATCTTTCGACGACAGGAACTTGTATTTGCTGTACGATCATTGAATGTGTTGAATTTAAATAAATATTATTATAACACAACATTTATTGATAGATCGAGATTGTTATAGAAAAGCGTACATGTGACAAGGTATGTAACCATGTAGGAACCATTTCTCGAATATATCCGTGTCATCTTCATCTGGTGGTGCAATGTCATTCTTAAACGCGTACAACTTGTATGCATCTTGGACGGGTGTCCGTGCATAATGCATGTAAGTACTTAATATATTTACATTTTTTAATGTACGTGATCACTAATATTTTTCGTAAGATGTGCAGAAACAGTGGATAAGTTAGAAATGAAGTATTGTCGATGATATTATTACCTGGTACTGAAACCTAAAACAAATGAAATAATAATGTACACAATGTTAGTAACAAAACTTGTTAAATTCCAATATGGTATTACTATTATTGTTTTATCTATTTTGTATATCATTACCTTAACATAGGATTTTGCTGAGAGCATCGTAAATCTCCCAGTTTGTTGTGCACATGGATATACAGCATGATCTCTAGGCTTTCTTTCGTTTATCTGCACATTACATATTCCCGATCGCGGTAACTAACTTTGTTGGACCACAATGTATCAATATGTGTGTGTGTGTGTGTGTGTGTGTGTGTTGTATAGAAATCGAAATCAGTTTCAACAAGTGTACAATTGAGCAAATATAGTGCAAGGACACCTCTCATTCTTATTCATTTATCAACAACAAAAAAAAAAAAATGAAACTTGGTATATATATGACATTATTTATAGATACTATGAGTGTGTTTGATAGGGATTTTTGGGGGAAGAATTGATTTTTGAATAGTGATATGATGGGAAATGTGTGGTTGAAAAAGAAGAAAAAAGTATTGATGTGATGGAAAATATTATTTTATTGAAGAATGTGTGGTTGAAAATGAGAATTGATTTACTGTAGAAAATGAAAATTTTTACCAAACAGGCTCTATATTAAACAGGACATGTAATGCAGGCATAAAAAACCATGAACTGTTCATGTGTCAAGGGATGTATTACCTTCACTACATATTACAAATACCTGATTTGCAGACTTAGACTTCATCAAATTTGCACTCTTTATAATCTCGTCCACTCGAATGAGATCATTCTCCATGTATCTTATATCAACGGTTGCTTTGTTTTGTAATGTGTCGATTTTACCATTATTATTGCATACATTTAAAGAGGGTTGCTGCCAAAGTGTTGTACACTGGTGTGAGTTGCTGTTGACTGGATGACAGCCTTGGAGTGCTATCCATCACTGATTTGGATAATTGGCTTTCCTTGCCCGACAATGTGCTGTGGAAAAAAGTATAACATTAGCAGATCAAATATGATTCGATTTTTTGGTACTTTACACGTACATCGCAACAAATAGGCTATTGATATGTCTACTATTATACCTTCTTAGTTGTCATGTCTACTTCATTCGAAGGAGTAACACCACTTTTAGTCGTGTCTTTACCTTGTGTAGCATGTTTCTTTGCCCTTGCAAACATTCTCGGTAATGACTTGAAGATGTTATCCACAGTCCTTTCAAGTTGGTTGACGTTTGATTTTATCTCAGTTTGAAAATCGATTAACTGGGCTTGTGTTGACTGGATTTCAAGCATTTAATTCATAATATATTCTAATACTTCAATGATAGGTGGCTGCACGGAAAATGTACATAGTTATAGATGTAATCTTATTTGGGAAATGTACACGTAAACAAAATAAAAATGTCGCAATTTGGAAAACAAACCTCTCTATTTCTTGATTCGTCGAGAGCTATATTGTGTGAGCATGACATGAAAGAAGGATTGGGGCAGCTAGCGTAGTTGCGGTCTTTTGCCTGTGGACTGGATCATCCATAAGTTCTCTGCCAGTTGGATTGGATGATAGTAACATAATGCGTTCCCTTTCTGGTAACCCTTGAAACTAATGCGCCATATTCTCCTCGTCGATTGGAATTGGTATCACAACGTCAACCTGATTAATGATATTGGGATATATGGATGTCAGACACTTTGAAATGTACAATTCATTATTACATATATAATACTGAAAACTAATAGTTCGTATTTAAATATTAAAATTGGTTGAAATGAGTGCTTATAATTATATGTAATACATTTGGTTATTGAACAAGCCACCCAATATTGTGGTTATTGACACAGCAAATTATCTTGAATTTCTGTTTTTCCATATTCTTTTCCTTGGTTTATTTTGGAGCCTTCAAAACTATTTGATGGCAGGGTGGATCTAATGCTGGGCACACTATTTATAACTCAGAAGGCAAAAAGTTTGCACTTCACCTTGTTCCTTCTGGTATTCTCAACGACGAAACTGTCTGTGTAATTGGTAATGGGGTCGTGGTGCATCTGCCTGGATTCTTCAAAGAAATCGATGGCCTGGAATCTAATGGTGTCTCTTGCAAAGGAAGGATATTGGTATCTGATCGCGCTCACTTGTTATTTGATTTTCATCAAGAAGTTGATGGGCTTAGAGAAGCTGAGCTTGCTAAATCCTTCATTGGAACTACTAGAAGAGGCATTGGACCGTGCTATTCAAGCAAGGTTATCCGGAATGGCATAAGAGTAAGTGACTTGAGGCATATGGATACTTTCCCCCAGAAGCTTGATCTTTTATTGTCAGATGCAGCTTCAAGATTCCAAGGTTTTAACTATGGCCCTGACATGCTCAGGCAAGAAGTTGAACGATACACGAGATTTGCTGAGAGGTTGGAACCCTATATTACTGATACCGTGCATTTCATGAATGATGCTCTCTCTCGAAAAAAGAAGATACTAGTTGAAGGTGGTCAGGCATCTATGTTAGATGTCGACTTTGGAACTTATCCCTTTGTAACTTCCTCTAGTCCATCAGCTGGAGGAATATGCACAGGTCTTGGCATCGCTCCTAGAGTTGTTGGTGATCTTGTAGGTGTGGTAAGTGGTTTTCTATTTTGTTTTCTTTTCTTAGAAATTAATCCCTCCCTTTGTGACTGCTGAAGCTTGAATCTTACCAATACTTCCATTTCAACATGAAACCAGAAGTGCTTTTTAGTGAAAATTGTGGCCTGAATATCCTATTTTGATTGGCTCTGACACATGTTACTCGGAAATGCATTCAAATGAGATGAAACAGGTTGCAGATGTTGTAGTAAAACCTTGTGTCATTTGTCCCATTAATTCATATAGTGAACTGTTTAGACTGAAAGTTTTTGTTCTCGATTGGCAATGTCTAATGCAGGTCAAAGCATATACTACGAGAGTTGGTTCTGGTCCGTTCCCAACAGAAATTTTGGGTAAAGGTGGTGACCTACTTAGGTTTGCTGGACAGGAGTTTGGCACAACAACTGGTCGTCCACGTCGTTGTGGCTGGCTTGATATAGTTGCACTGAAGTACTGCTGTCAAATAAATGGCTTCTCCTCATTGAACCTTACCAAGCTCGATGTCTTGTCAGAGCTACCAGAAATTCAGTTGGGTGTTTCATACAAACAAATTGATGGTATATCAATCCAATCATTCCCTGCAGATCTTCGTGCTTTGGAGCAAATCAAGGCAAGCTTTAATTTTGTCATTTCGTATTTTTGGCCCATGATTTTCTCAGGGCTCTCCTTCTCCTTTTTGTGGTTTGAGTTGCAAATCTAATTTAAGTTAAAAGGGTGGAAGGTATGGATGTCCAGCATATAAGAAAGAACACCTCAAATGTACAATTTTACTGATTCTCATTCCCCCAAGACCCCATATGCCCTCAAATGGCAGTCACGGATGTGAGATGTAGTCGGTAGTAGTAGATAATTATTATTATAGATTTATATTGAGTTCTGTACCAGGAATTCCGAGAGGTGATGTCTGCTAACTTCTCTCTCTCCCTACGAGTTCTGAATTTGCTCATCTTATATAAGATCCTCTTGGTGGTGTTGCTTTCTTCTGCATGTTTAGGTGGAATATGAAGTTATGCCTGGGTGGCAGTGCGATATTTCGTCCATCAGAAAGTATTATGAACTGCCAAAGGCTGCACGTCAGTATGTCGAAAGGATAGAAGAACTCGTTGGTGTACCCATTCACTACATTGGAATTGGGCCAGGACGTGATGCCCTCATATACAAATGAATATCAGACTTAGCATTTCTGTGCAGATTTTTTCTCTAGGCAAGAAGTATTTTGTGAAAACAGGAAACTCAATTGGTGAACAAAAATAGTGTAACAATGTATGTTTATGTTGTCTCTGGAGGCTGATTTTGATCATGTATGCCGAAATTTTTTTTTGTATTGTACTGAGCCTTTAAAACAAAATCCTGTAGCGAATTCACAAGATTTTGGCACCGTGCTATCAGCTCTCGTGTTAGTGACAAACCAGTTTCGAAGTTGTTCCATTGTTTCTTGTCCCCAATACCCCTCCACGTGGATTTCTCCAAGTATAGAGCTTCTTCCCTGTGGTATAATGTCTCTTAGAGGTAGTTTTCTTTCCTGTAAAAATGTTATCTGCAAACATGTTGGAAGGCATATGAATTTTGATGTTCGTGTGAACCAAAATTTTTGACAATAGCTTGGGGATTGTTCACTTCTATTGAATGTCTGGGAGTTTTATGTTCACATCTGGCTGATTACCTGTTTTACTTTGGTATATGGATAAATAGACCGGTTAACATTGGTCGATAGAGTCTAAACATCCAAACTTTGATACATGCAGTGTGTCAAACTGGATGATTACTTGTTTTCCGTCAATATTTTCCATCAGCGTTCATTTTAGCATATCAAACATGCAAACAGTAAATTAAGATCTAGGGATCAAATAGGGATAACAAAATAAACTTAACATTGAAGAATTGGTAATCCAACTTGGGATTCATGGTTTGTTTTTCATAGTTCTGCAGAAAATAAATGCTTCTTTTTCTTTTGTCATGAAGATTTTATGACATGAATACAATTTGTATCAACAGAACAACTTGAAATGAAAATGCTGCCTTCTCATAATGCAATTTTCCTCTGATGAAAAATAGTTTTGAATAATGCAGAATAGTTCAAAGACGCGACAATCTGACTCGGTTTATTCTGCCAATTGAACATTTTTCGAGTCTCTATTCCAGCCTCCATCCTCATTGTTTGTACAATCCTGAATAGAAATTTAGCAAAGAGATATTATTCACTGTTGATGGTCGAAAATCCAATGGATTATTCCACTGCTCAGTTTTCTCCTCAGACCATCTCATCTTCACATTTTCAATATCCAAACCGTCTATATGCTCCATCATGAACCCGGCGGTGCTATGATTGACGAGCCCCTGGCAACCTGGCCTATAGTCTACGAGGCCATCTGCATAGTTGGTCCACCTTGTGTAAGTCAGGTTCACGTTTATGAACTTCAGATTGCTAAGGATTCCGCCTTTGGATCCTGATAAGAAGATACCGTTTTCAGAAGTTGCAGTAATGTTTACAAATTGGAGATTAGAGATGGAGCCTGCTTTTGAACTGTCATCTCTTGGGCAAGTAGTCACATAGATAGGCTCGGCTCTACCCCACCACGAGGGATCATAGTATCTCGAGCTGATATTTATGTTCGAGAAAGTAATGTCACTAACGTTCCCTGAAAAGGCACAAATTATCCATAAGACAGAACATCTAAAGCAAATTTTGGTAAATTTCATTAGTCATAAAACATAGGTAATCAGATACTTGGACTTCCAACGGAGTTTATGAGAGAAGATTTAAGCTGGGAAGAAATGGTAACGATAGTCCTGAGCTCGTATTCTACATAAAATAGGCTTCCAAAAGGCGCGAGTAGTCTCAGCATCTTGATATCAATATTCTTCTAATGCAGGATAAGGATTAAACTAAGGCATAAATAAAGCACTGAGCTGGACAACCATATTCGAAAGGAATACACTAACAGGCATCAGGTCATCAAAAAACAACCTAAGCCAGTAATGAAATAGAAGAAGCTGATTACAGAAGAATGTGAAACAGAACCCTGTACCTCCATCTCGTATTTGTAATCCAAGCCCTCGATGGGATTCCACAATCGTGATGTTGTCAAACACCAAACCTTTGAATGAATACCAACTAGCGCTGCCAAGTTTGATCGCTGAAGACTTTGTTCTAATCCAGCAGTTGGTTGCAGTAAGATTATAGAGGGGACTGGTGTATGTTTTTGGGCATATGGCATCATCTCCTGTATCGATTTTGCATCTCGTGATGAGTGTATTATTTGAATCTTCAATATCCATACCATCGTTATTAGGCGTGTTAAAGTCTCCATATATTGAAATGTCATGAATTGACGTGTTTTCACAGCGAACAATGTGCAAGCTGTGATATCGCACAACCTGTTAGCAATTGGGATGATAGAACCGGAAAAGCAATAACTAGTTTATATCTTGGAAACCATATTGCCCTCCCAAACAATAATTTCATCAAAACGGTTAATGCCACCACAGTCATAACAACATCTATAGCGACAAAGAAAGCAGTATTCTTCGACCATTTATTAGGACTTCGTTCTCGAGTTTTAAAGCCTTGCCTATCTCCGTCGCCATCTATGATTAACTGCTTTGACATGCTTGAGCTAGCTTAGTTGAGAGATCAAAGGCTATATAAACCATAAGAGATAGACATGGTATGCACTTTTTCTAATATTTTGATGCTAGTAGTCACAAGAATTATAGGTGGACAAAGTTCAAGTTGTTAGGGATTCCCAATTACGAGAGTAGTAACAAGCAAAATGAAAGTTCACTCCAACGTGGGAGCTAAATCCATATTGTGTTTAGGTTTTTATGAAAGAAGTGTACAAGTATCTTACACATCTTAATAGGTGGATGCTACGCCAATTGAGAATAAATTAAGACGACGACTACTCAAGTAATAAATTAAAGAAATGATGACTTAGTAGTTAATAGCAGCACGTTTTGCTATGTTCATAAAAACCTTATCCGATCCGAAGTACTAGAAGCAAACCCATGAACAATCAAAGACTGAGAAAAGTAAAAAAGTAGACATACCACCAATAAGCTGGTTCGTGTAGTTCGACGTCCCAGATTTCGACATTCCGACAACCAATGAATCCGACCAGACGGGGTCTACACTCATCACCCAAACACGCACCAGTCTTATTCCAACTCACCATCACATTCTTCCTCTCATCAAATCTCTCCACAAATTTCCACCCCTGCCCATTAATCTCCCCGCCGCCAGTTATCCCGACGTCCACCGCATTCTCCGCCACCACCACGTACCACTTTTCTTGTTTTTTAGGGTAGTCTTCCAATCTACTGCCGCCCAATACGGTGGCATTTTTTTGGATATTCAAAAAGACCCTGGATTTCAAGTACAGTGTTGCAGTTAAGTACTTGCCAGGTGGGAAGGTGACAAGGCAGTGGGAGCCATGGAGGACGGAGGAGGAGGCGCAGGCATCGATGGCGGATTGGATAGGGATGGTGTCATAGTGGTTGCCACTTCCGGTGGCGCCGAAGTCGACGACGGAGAAGGAGAGACGGAGGTTTTGGTGGTTGGATTGGAGGATGGAGATGCGTGAAGTGGCGGAGTGGGATTGGAGGGTGGTGAGAACTAATTGGAGAAGTAATTGGATGTAAATTTTGAATACCATTCTGTTGAAATTGGATCAGATTACAATCTGCAGAAAGTAATGCTTACAGGATCAATTTGATGGGAGAAATCATTTCTTTGACAGATCCAAATACTATTAGATTCTTATAGACAATCATATTATGCTGTAATTTTTCAATTTCAATTCTGGGACTCAATGGCCCGTTATTTTTACAATTTTCAAGACGTTTTCTGTTTTCGATTTTTTAAAATAGTGAAAATGCGTTCTCTTTCTCATTTTCGAAACAAAGAAAACCTAAATTGACAATTGTCTTTTTGAGTGTTTTCAGTTACAATCAAGTCAAAATTTTCAAAACGAGTTTTGGGCCAAAAAGAACCCATTTTCAACAATTTCAAAATAAACACTCAAAACACAAAACCCAAAATGAATTCAAAACTCAAAACATAAAAAGAACAGACATTTTTAGAAAATGGAATTCTTTTTGTATATAACTTTTTAATTACGACATTCTCACGGTTCCTATATTGGGTAGTCTCAATTTCCGGTATGTAACATTTGCTGTTGATGGTTATAGATAAATCATAGTAAAACAGAGCAAAGAGACATGTAATTTTATTGAAGTCGAGGATAGAGACACAAAAAGGAAATAAAAATTCACCCAATCTTATCCATCAGCTTTTGTTGAATAATTTAAAACTTGAACTTTGACAAGTGGAACTTAAAGAGTAAAAGACAAGTAACACGGAATAATTATTAGATATTTCACTCTCTCACAACAAATAAAAGCTAAGATCAACGTGTGATCAATTCGAAAGAAATAATGATAATTTAGACAATTGAAACACTTGTGGAAAAAGTCTCGTTTATACAAATGATGTAGTCCCAATAAATAAGTTAGAAGAAAGAGATAAGAAACCGAAAATTCACATATATTGTCATTATGAAGATCTAACTACATTGAATCTTTTCAAGAAGTAGCGATATACTGGATACTGGCGGAAAACAGTTTTTATAGCATTCATCTCATACATTACACATCAAGATTGAATGACTATCTAAGCTAGTTTTGGCATATCTATATAGATAACGAACTAACCCTCTAGCAGATGCAGATATAGAATGTCTACGTCACCACTCCATTTCCCCAACTGCCTATAATTTCTATATACATATCCATCCGATCTATACAAGGCTAGCTACCAGCAATTTTGCACTCCCTTCAGGACTCCATCTTCACCGACTTGAGTGCAGAGAAGCTGCACCTGCAACGTAAAATAATATGACCAACCAAGCATCTCGCAGTCTAAATTATTTTTCAATAGCATGTTCGACTAAGCTTAAAAAGAGTAAAAGTTAATGTTAAGCTTCTATTTTGCCAAACATAATTTTTAAAAGAAATTTTATTTACTTGCAAAACTTTTTTTTCTAGAAAAGTAACTTTTAAGCTTTGCCAAACAAGCTTGTACATTCCACAGATGAAGGTAACACGATGCAGAACATCAGAAAGACTGCCTCGAATTGATTAAACAAAACAACAGCTCATTAACAGAGAAAAAGCAAAAAAAATTTGGTTGGGAAGGTTGGGGTGGGGAAGAAACTAAAATATCATCAGAGATTCAGATTGCGGCTTACCTGTATTTTTTGAAGTGTTGTATCTTAAAAGGGAGTTCTCCGGAGTAATGAAGTTAGTGTTGTTATCTTCTCCAACCCAGACAGATTTATGAAGTCCATCGAAATGCCGCAGCTGTTGATTTTGTTGTCTGTTCCCATTGATTTGTCCCACAGGCAAGATTGACGGAGTAAACATGTCTGGGTAGCCAATATCCATTGGGGATCCACTCTAGAAGGTTCGAAATATTTATACAAGAACATTACAACGCGAGAAGGAAGACAAATCAAATGCCTTGCACATATTTTCAATGGCAATTCTGCCAATTAACTTGAGGCTATCTAGACTTCCTCATCATTGGACCAAAAGATTTACAGGTTCGGTAGCATTTGAAAATTAGTTAAAATGGAAAAAATGATAAACGAGAAGAGGGCTATTGTAATTTTGAAACAGTGTTCTGGTACCCATTCCAAGGATTCATGTCCATCTTGGAAGGTCCAGACACGTATGTTGTCTAATTTCAAGTCATGTTAGACATGCATCTGAAGTGTCTGCATAACATGGTTGATGGTTTTAACTCAAATTAGCTGCTTGTCAAGCAATTTAAAAGCCCTCTTTCGAATCCCCATCCCACCGTAAAAATAAAACAAACAGGAAAATTACGCCATTTTTAGAAGATAACAAGAAAGATACTTGAAATTATTAAATAAATTCGTATTTCCAACTGAGATCAGGCCACAACTACAAATACATTTACGTTACTGTTTTCGATATGCTACCATTGCATACAAGACTAATAATAGAGTAGGCATTTGCAGGATGGACAGGGCAAGAAGTCCTTAGGTTAGATGGCACAAATAGACTTAGGTGTTGTTACACTTTATGCTCTGCCTAAATTTTATTATTGCTGTTCTGGTTAATAATGTCTGTAATGGGAGTAGTACCCCTAAATTTATTACTCAGGAAGTATAGTTTAGGTCCCCATCACTTTTACATCAATAAAAGGAGAGTAATGCTATTCAGCCGCATTGGTGCTTAGCACCAGTCTAAGTGGCAACTAGATGTCATTAAATGATATATGCATTTAAATGCAAAGTCAAATTATTCATTTAATTGGATCTATCAAGTGTGGCCTCCTAAATTGGTGATCTAGCACACTGGTGCTAGATAGCATTATTCTAAAAGGATAGGAGAATCCAAATGCCAAATACTAGAAAGCGATTTCTTTCTTAGCATTTCTTCTGGCAAACATTGATTACAGACTTGAAAAGTAAAAAAAAAAAAAACTTACTTCTGCAGCCAAGAGAGTGTTGTGGTTGAAATCAAAACTTGGGGTAACAGTGGCAAGTCTCATAGATAAGAACTGAAGTGAAAGAAACATTACCAATCAGCAGACGGTCAAAGGCAATAAAACATATATGAGTAGAAGACTGGCCCAGCTTTTATAATTATTAATAAGTTGAGTCTATTATTAATATTGTTCCTCGATCAAAATCAGTGATCTGGAAGGATAAAATCAACTTTCATTACCAAGCAATGTCTCTAGATTTAGTGACAATGTTAAATCATGTTGTCTTTAAAATGCACCAAGTCTCAAATCGTCATTTATTTCTTAATATCCCTTTGAATTGAAATTCAGAACAGGGATAAACCAACACATTGAGTTTAGCATTCATACATAAGTGGCAAGGACGCTAAATCTAACCTCCACTTGAGATTGAAGGGTTTGTACATGATTTATTATCTCATCCAGAACCATTGCAGTACCTGAAATCTGTAGAACCAAATTAACAACAACCTCTTAGTTATTTTACCGAGACAAATATCCACCTTAAGTTATCAGGTAAAAACCAGATTTCAATACTTTACAATTAAGATGACGCGTCATCGGTGCTTAACATAAGATGATGCTCATTAGATCATTTATGTACACACACACACACACACACACAAAATTAATGACATTGCTAATAGCACATTATCCATCAAGTTCTACCATTTCCTCTATCCTAATTTTTTTATTTTAAAATTTTCTAAATTGCACATGATTTCCTCGAATAATTCTTCTTCCCCTTTCTGTTTTCTTTGTCATCATTTTTTCTTTATTAAAACTGCATGGGAAACCAGTGGCAAATAAGAAGCTGTGTTAGCGGCCATGCTCAGCACCGGTAAGACGAAAATATTGAGAAGACAAACCTTGGTTGCAGTAGTAGCAAGCATTGACTAAAGAAGATCAGTAATTTCAAAAGATTTTCTATTGGAAATATTTTTTGCTCATATTCCCTTAAAAAGTTTTTATTTCTCACTAATCAGCCAAAATATCACATACAATCTTAAAATGATTCAACTGTGGAAGAACAGGTCGCAAAATAAATCCATAGGAAATGATAGAAATCTATAATTAACATTATTAGAACAGATTTTGCACAAATCAGCACACAGCTAAAACCAAATTTCATTAATAAATGCTTACATTGCTACTGTTCATCAGACATTAAGGGGGTGTTTGACACCCATTTTAGTAGAAAAATGTGTTTTTGAATAGTGATTTATGAAAGAATGTGTGGTTAAAAAGTAAGGAGAATTTGTAGGTTTATGTGTAATATTATTTTATTGATAGAATGTGTGGTTGAAATGAAGAAAGAGAAAAAGAATGATAAAAAAATGGGTGTCAAACGGGGGCTAAGTCTTTTAGATCAATGAAGATATTACCATTGGTGGAAAATAAATCAAAAAACTTGCAAAGAACTATTTTTTTAACTCAATAAATAGTGCTTTATTCCATAAATTAAGGATTCTGTTACCTCTACCTTTCTTAAACATATAACACCGGACTTTGGACCCCATATATGTAACTAGATCCTACCATATAGTGGTCTATGCATTCAATTGACAATGTAAACCAAAAAACTACCATATTGGTGGCAGAAAAACCTACTAAAAATTTCATTACTGTTAGGTTCCCGATGGCCGATCATTTTGATAGGTTCCTGATGGCTGCTGTTGGTTCTACAGGTGATCATCTTGCTGAAGGATTATAGAAGAGAAGAAGTGATGAAATATATTGTTTATTGAATTGTTAAAAGAAGTTACAACTGTAGATGAACTGATGAAATGAAAATAGAAATTGAAAGAACAATTCCAAGGCTTTCGAGAGGCCTGGAGCTCTCCTAAATCCTAATTGGCCCAACCAACTACTCAATATTTCCCCCCAATACATTCTACCTCTTCTCTATTTATAAGTATTTTGTAACCAAATCTAACAGAATTTGTTACTATTAACTACTTCTCAATTCTTCTAGGTCCTTCTAGAGCTTGATAGGAGTCTATCATTACCCGTTGCCGCAAAGTCCACCTTGTCCTTGAGGTAGAAGTATAGTTCAACTTCAAAATTCGGAACCAAATTTGGAGTAAGCTTGTTGTAGCTGTTAACCCGTGTAGTCAAACGACCACCTAGAATTAGAATGTTATCCATACAAATCCCATAACCAGTTGAACCTACCAAAGGAATTTCCCTTGTCATTTTCGGTGGTCGAAGCACTGTAACAACGTTAGTTTTTGGGTGGATGATTTGTATTGAGTGGGTTGAGATATTTAGGTGAGTATATGGGTATAACAATGGGTCATTAAAAGAGTTTGGGCTAAGGGAATTATTTTTATTTCTATTTGGACCGTAATTCATTTGGGCCTGCTTCACTAATTCATTCTTGTCTCCCACATGTTGGGCCAACTCCCTAATATGACCCAAACCCAAAGGCTTTATCACCCTGACTTCAGTCCTAATTACTGGTTTCAGCCCCTTAATAAAAATGTCTTCCATCACAGCTTCAAAATTTGCCGACAATGGAGTTGCAAGTACCTCTAAACATTTCCAGCATACAACCTCGTGCCTCTGCCTTCCCTGGTTCTTCTCTGCGGTTATGGCTGTCAGTAATTGCCTCAATTTCATCCGGTTCAGGCAGTGAAGCTGCCTGACCTTTTTCTTCCCCTGCTTGTCACATTATTTCCATCATCAAGTCGAGCTTCTCCATCATCCTAGTCATAACCCTCTTCATTTCAGATTTCAGTGTGCCCAGACCTTCCTGCACTTCCATCAGAATTCCATCAATTCTCACCTCCAAGGCCACCACTCGATCTGTAAGAGACATTTTCCCAGATCTCAACTGCTCTGATACCATTTTGTTAGGTTCCCGATGGCTGATCATTTTGATGGTTCTTGATGGCTGATGTTGGTTCTATAGGTGATCATTTTGCTGAAGGATTATAGAAGAGAAGAAGTGATGAAATATATTGTTTATTAAATTGTTAAAAGAAGTTACAACTGTAGATGAACCGATGAAATGAAAACAGAAATTGAAAGAACGACTCCAAGGCTTTCAAGAGGCCTGGAGGTCTCCTAATTGGCCCAACCAACTACTCAATACTTCCCCCCAATACATTCTACCTCTTCTCTATTTATATGTATTTTGTAACCAAATCTAACAGAATTTGTTACTATTAACTACTTCTCAATTCTTCTAGGTCCTTCTAGAGCTTGATAGGAGTCCATCAATTACTTCTACTGTTTCTTGAGTCCAGCACCTGACAACGTTAATATTGACACGGTTCCGTAAATTTTAGAAGGCCAGGATTGATGATCCAGAAAAGATTTAACCATGGTAATTTTAGCGGTTCTTTTCTCTTTCTGCTTGTAACACAAAGAGCAAGAACTAATGAACGATAACCTCAATCTTTGTTTATATAACATACAATGCCCAGTCCCATCTATATTAGTTGACACTGTTTGTTCCTTTTGAAATCACTCAAATTCCTAACTTTAAAAATTCATCTGTACTTGGCAATCAGTGTGTCTTGAATTGTCTTGTCAACTCCAAAATATACACTTCTGATCAAGGACGAAGAAAACAAAACAGTAGCACAGTATAAAAAATGAGTAGAAATAGGACCCAGATAGTGAATAACTTGCTAACTAAGCGTGGGTCCAAAAAGCTTCGAACCATATCAAATTTATCTCCAGTTTGATTCCGCTATAAAAGTTGATTAAAATATAAGTCAAAGTAAACAAATAATTTTAACCACACATTTCATGGAACCCACAACTTTTCTGTCACACATTCCATCAATTTTTATCAAAATCTACTAAAAAAACTATTTTTTGTCTAACCAAACAGGGGCCTAAATTTTCCTTCTTCTTTCATTAATTATATAGCATACAATCTAGCCATCCCTAACATTTATATTTTAATGTCTAGTCTTGAAGAAAACTATCATATAACTTCCTAGATTAACTGATATCTTAATTACTTTTTACCTACACTAGCTATACCTAAATTTGAAAGTAAGACCTATGTAATAACCATCATACTCAAACATTAATTCAAATAAATAAATGCGTCCAATCTCTAATCACTTAATCTTTTAGATGGAGTGGTTTAACATGATATTGGAACAAGGCAAAGGCATGAGTCTAAGTCCATTTGCCACCCAATTATAAGAACTATACACTGATTGGGGCTTGGAATTTAAGAAATAATTTGGAGAGCACATGAGAAGCCATGTTTTGCAAAATAAATTTAGATAAATAAATGTGTATGATAGCTTAGCTTAAACTCTTAGATCATATGGTCAAGACGTAGTTCAAACTTATGTGAAGATCTCAAGCGGCAAAAACCAAGCTAATCAGAGAAAAAAACGAAACAATTAATACTTATTGATCCCGATTTTTTGGTGGCCGCGAGAATCATGGTCCGAGAAAAGAAAAAGATACTGCTAACTAAATGACAAAAATGTCCTTATAAGGGACAGGTAAAGACCCAAAGAAAAGGTATAAGACGTACTATTAAGCAGGAACAAAATATCTAATCACACTCATTGACATTGAAAATTTCATTGTCACACATGATCACCAGAACCAAACTACTAAATATTTACAAGGGATTTCTTTCCAATAAAATAAAAGAAAAAAGAAAACGACAGGTTACCTTGTTACATCCTGGGACCAGCTCCTGTAATAGTTTCATTCGGGCATTGATCTTCTCTCTCCTGGCCTATATAAACATAACCTAATTAAGCCCCCGTCTCGGCCTGCTAAAAACCTAATAGAAATTAAAAATTGGACCGTTTATCATTCAAATGCACATTTTTTATTGATTAAAAGTGTATACTTTTTAGACAATTTGCAGAGCACATTTACAGCCTTAACAGGCAAATTTTCCACGTTTGCCCTTATCAAATGTACACATTATACATAAATGAGGGTAAAATGGACAATCTCCAAAAGCCAGAAAATGGACCAAATTTCAAACGTGAGCCCTGATGATTTGAAGTAAGAATGAACTGTGAAATTGGCACAATCACGCCCAGACGGGCTAAATATTAAAGCTAATCACATTTTACTATTACTAATCAAGATTAAGCCAAATGATTAACTGGTGATTATAAGCTTAAAATAATTTACTCTTTCAGCTAAGCTATGGCTATCGGTGGCTAGGCCACGGCGAGTTCTGACGTGAACATATGGCAGCTTCTCTCCGCCGTCTTCAGAGGCTTCATTTGGTACCACTCTTTTGCTCTTCTTATTCGATTCTTTAACCTGAAAATAAACCATTCATCAAACAATATGAAAGATTTTTTAACTATATAATCAATGCGTTACAGATATCAGATTTCATTAAATGGGTTTCAAAAATCGTCGTTAATGGTTATGAAATTACCTTTTTCTCCCTTTCCTTTCGCTTACTGGACTTCAGATTTTGGTCAGAAACCACCGGAGAATAACAATTCGGGTTCGAATCCGAGTCTGTACGCTCTTGCTTGACAACATCAAGCTCCTTCGAGATCGAAGCGGACAGCATTGAGTAATTTTCCGGCGAATTATCAGCCATTGCTAAGGCAGAAAATTTCGAAGCCTGATCAATGAGGGCAATATTCGAAGGAAATATATGCGGCAGAGGAAAATGAGAAATGTTGGGTTTTGTCGGAAATTCTTCGTCGGCGGCTTCCCGAGGGTTGACCCAGAGCTCAACTGCTTGTGGTGCTGGAAGTTCGAGAAGCGCAGTGAAGGAGCTGGCGGTCTCCGGCGGTGGCGGTGCGGGGATTAGTCCGTTGATTTCATCGAATCCGAACCCGATATCTCCGGGTTTGGGCCCGCAAATTCCGGATCCATATTGCAGTTCAGTTGCTTCAACTTTTGGTTCCATTATGAAGGTTTCAAAGAAACACTTAAATAGCGTAATAATCAACTTCTAAGTCACCAAAATTGAGTAGATTCCGGTCCTATAACTTCAATACAGTTCGATTTTCCAGAATTCAAACCTTCGTGTCTACAACTTTACGCAAAACCCACCTGAAATCATCCAAAACTGAGCATGGAATAAAATTCAATTCGGGCTCTAACTATCAGCCACTTCTGAGACTCCCAGTCTCCCACAAGAAATTTTCAAAATTCGAAGATAAGCTCAATGAAATTTAAAGAAATCGAGAAAATCGAACCTAGTTTGAAGATGAAATTTTAGGGTCAGTTTATATAGAACAGACAAAATTTTGAAAAATGTCTTATTAACACAAAACGTTCTTATATTTGATCCCGTGCAAAAGGTCGTTTCAATTTTTTGTATTTTTACCACTATTTTCACATTTGATCGTGAAAAACATCATTTTCATCAATTTTTATCCAATTTTTCAATTAAAATTTATGAAATAACAAATATACTCTCTTATTGAAATAAAACAAAAAGAAAAGAAAAACAAAGACACAAATTACAATCGTAGTTCCAATTTTTTCAAAAAAATACAAATAAATTTTAAATAAATTAAATTAAAAAATCAAAAAAAAGAAAAGAAAAACCTTCTTCTTTGCCCCTCTCCCTCTCTCCCACCAACGTCAGCACCACCTTCTTATCGGCGTTGAAACTCCATCTCGACCTCAGTTGAGGTGATCCCCTCTAATCTTACCCTCCTCCACCACTGCCACAAACTCCGCCTCTACCTTATCATCATCATCATTTCCCTCCAATGATTTCAAGCTGTTTTCAATCAAGCTAGCTTCCCATAGCTATACTTCACTAAAAGACATTTTACCCTCAGTTGCAGTCAACTCCTCGAGGCTCAACGTATCTCATCAAGCTCAATTAGGGTTTGATATTTGCATCTGCAATCACCTCGTGAAGCAGGTTGCTTGAGCTTATCACCAGCTCATGTGACAGGGGCGGAGCCCAGTTAGGCCCAGGGTGGGCATAGGCCCACCCTGAA
>CAIGRT010155825.1:0-11292 GCA_903798405.1 Fraxinus platypoda
TTTCTTCCAAATTACGTCATACCCATCGAATTGCCACATAAACCAAAATATGATAATACTAAGTACATTTAGGCATAAAATAGTCATATGAGCGCATTAAATAAAGATGTAAAATGTGTATTTTACATTCCTATCAATTATTATCCATAATCTAAATGCCTAATTTTGTGAGTTTTCATGTCATATATATAGTTCAGGCACTTTTTCTATTTTTTAGTAATATTTTCATACGAATTTCTCTCTCTCTCTCTCTCTCTCTCTCTCTCTCTCTCTCTCTCTCTCTCTAAATATCTAGTAACTAAATTTTGCAGCAGGATCACAAGGAAGCTCGAATTCCCAATCCCAGATTCAACCTCTATAATAATAAATAAACAGAAAATATATGCATTCTGCACTTGGAATATGCAAAGGCCACAAAGAGATTATTTTGATAGCATCCTAAGCAAAATATTTAGCAATTTGACCTAAAGAGAAGTTGGTCTTAACCTTTGAGATAATCAGTGATCTTTGCAGCCCTTCTAATAGCTGAAATCAGAAAAGAATGGAATGGTAAGGCTTAGAAAATCAAACAACACTAATATAATAACAAATTTCATCCCTTGCGGTAGCTCATATTCTAAAGATCACAATGGAAGAGAAAACCCTGTCCAGAGGATATCTTAACAAACTTCTAACATGCGTACTGTGGGTGAATTTGTTGTATTTTTTTTAAACCACCTCATATAAAATGGAGGCTGTTAGAGAGAACACGTTTAGAACACATTTATTCATTTAAATCTACTCTTCAACCCGCCCCTTATGTGCATGCTGCATTCATTTTTCCATTAAAAGGTCTGACACGTATAGAATTTTCATAAATGGGTCGAGACTTGAACCACCAAGATCGTGATTCGATACCATGTTCAACCACCTTATTTAAAAACTTAAACCATTAGATCTCGCACACATTTATTTATTTATTTATTTATTTATTCATAGTCTTCAACATATTTTGATGTTATTTTGGAGTTAATAACTTTTGATTTAGGTTTGGGTTGTGGATGGGCGGTGCTGAGAAAAAGATTATCCCTTGCTAATCATACATAACAATGGGAAAGGTTTCTTCCTTGATTCCATATGAAATTGGATTCTGAGTGCAACTGCCTTTCTATTCTAAGCAATCTGTCAGACTTAGTAGATGTTGTTCACGTGAAATTTGCAAACGTACGGGATCGTTGACAAGTAATAATAAAGTGAGTTGTGAGTTATCATCCCACGAGGAATAATGTTTAATCCTAATAATTTAGTTACTACTAAATTCGATGTTCGTGACAAAAAAGAAATGATTTTATTGTTATTTATATTAATCCTAAACTAAGAAAGCAAATAAATTATTTATCTACTGTGTGAATGTTTGTATTGGAATCTTGAATCCTCCTATTGTCGTTTAATTTAATTCTTAATTCGCAATCTAGTAAATTCATGCGTATAAGACAATCGATAATCCACTTTTATTCAATATTCTTTGTCAAGATATATTAAACATATGTTTAACACAACCCGATCCTATTTCTAGTCCGAATTCATATGAAAACATGCATCGATATCATACATGATTGCACATGTCATAGATATTATTTCTAATACATATTGCTCATGTGTTGATTTTGCCGCGTTCTAAATTTATTGTGAGTATTCCTACACTACAATAAGCAACTTACTATGTAATTGGTGATCAAGCAATTAAACTAATTCAATGAGAATGCAAAACCAATCACGAAAAATCAAGAAATACAAATTAATTATATTGAATTAAATAAACAAACAATAGGGTTCATCATTCATCCAATACAACGGAAAAACTAGACCATCATCCTATTAATTAAATTACACAAGGTAATATGGAAAAGTATCACCCGGGTCAAGAAAAGACAGAAGAAAGTGGAGAAATCCACTCTCTTGAGTAAAATTTTTGATCTTGGTTGAATAATCTTCTAGAATCTTGAGTAATTCGCCTTTGTTTGATGATCAAGCGTCGTTTTTCACCTCTAAAATATGTAAAATATAGAGATTTTTAAATCTAGGGAGGTATTTTACACTGTGGATGGATTTTGGTATTTATAGAGTGTCAAAAGATTGCATACCAAAAGTTGTCGAAATAAAAAAAGGAAAGAACTTGATCTTGGTTGAATAATCTTCTAGAATCTTGAGTAATTCACCTTTGTTTGATGATCAAGCGTCGTTTTTCACCTCTAAAATATGTAAAATATAGAGATTTTTAGATTTAGGGAGGTATTTTACGCTGTGGATGGATTTTGGTATTTATAGAGTGTCAAAAGATTGCATACCAAAAGTTGTCGAAATAAAAAAAGGAAAGAAATCTTTCTCCCAGCCTGAAAGCTATGCGTACTCATGGTGTAAATTGAGTGTACTGATAGTAGAATGATTTTATCTTCAGTCAGCCTATAATGGGATCTCACATATGCGTGGCTTGCAGGTTTATGCGAATGTATAGCTTCACATTTTGGGGTCAATTGTGCAAATTGGTCCCTGAACTTTTCGCAATGCATTTTTTATCCTTTTTACTTGTGATTTCGTCCCTTTAGCTTCCAGTTGCCTCCAATTGAGTTTGTAGCATCTTCATTTTATGTCCCAACGCGACTATTGGAAAGTTTCAATTTAGTCCTCATAGTTTTACTTCGCCATTCTTCCATATTTTTAGCTTGTTTTTTCTAATTATTCATCAAATCATAAGTTTTACCTAATAAACTCAAATTATGCTATATTTCATCAAAAGAACTACAAAATATCATTATTTAAAACCCCGAATAAGTGTATAAAATATACCTATCAAACCCCCAAACTTGAATATTTTTTTGTTCTCAAACAAAACTATAACATAACTTAAAACAAACACACAAGCATACAAAAATACTTAGCTAGCTAACCGGGCATTTTATCTCAGAATTGAGATCATGAATTAAGTTTAAGCACAACTTCAAGTTCACAATACAGAAATCAAAGTCTATTTTTTCTATGCAAAGTCGATATATGTGTGTAACGAATTAAGCATAGCATCATGAACTCACAATTTGTTCCATTCCCGACCCATAATAGTCAAATATGTTCTTATCCTCACTCATGAAATTCACACACCCCGAATTTGTTCATTTCGCTCTTTTCGAGTGTGTGATCTAAGTTTGAACTTTATATTATACTCACATCTCTAGTTTGGTAAATCTCACCAATTGAAGTTCAACATGTCAATAAACAAAGATTCTCCTTTAATTTTGATTGTTTCAATTTCCAAAACTTAACTGTGCTAATAATCCCTTATCAAAAGTTAAATTTCTCTAAATAGGTATTTGGGACATAACCAAGGAATTTGGTGCATCATCTATTTCATGCATCTGCTATTTTTGATTTTTTATATTTTTTGTCAATTTTCTTCTTTTTAACACTTTTTTTCTTTATTTGCAGCATTCTTTCCTTTCCACTTTCTAAATGACTCATATAACAAATTTTAGGTCGATAACTCCCAAATCAGTTTACTTTAAGGCAACATGTTTTAACACCCTTACATGCTTAATAACTCGAGTCATAAAAGTTACGAAGAGAAATTTTCAAATAAAATGTGTTTTTTTATATCTTAATTAGTGTAATGCTCCTCATTAAACACCTATCCAAGTAAATTGACTACTAACTTAAGACTTTCGCCCAATTTCATCATATTGACCTTGTACAATCTACATAAGATTTTTAATTTCACATATTGAATCCCCATTTATTTCAAAATCTTCCTACAACAGTGAAATTCCCCCAAATTATTCTAAATTTGGTCTAAGGATGTAAAATATGATGGTTTTGGGTTTAGCATTTATGATTCACTATTTCAACATATCCAATTATAAAATAACTTATTCCTACACAATGCTTAACTTAACCATGACCAGAATCTATTCCTGACCCGAATTTGAATGATTAGAATGCATTAAAGTTTAGATTATCTATATAATTGCACACGTGATAAACGTTATTCTTAACGTTTATTGCACATATGTTAATTTTCCCGCGTTCTAAACTTATCGTGAGTCTCCCAACACTACAAAAAGCAACTAATTATCTAAATAATGCAATAAGTATGCAAAATTAATCAAAAAACAGAAGAATTAAATTAAACTACTAGTCTTGAATTAAAAATAAATAATGAATATGGTTCATCTTCATTCAATACAAAAAATGGATCTAACCTGACTTATTAATATATAAATTACAAGAAGAATAATGGAAAAATATCACCCGATTCATGAAATAATTCAAAAGATGTTGATTTTCAAGTCCAAGATTGAATTCTTCAAAATCTTGATGTAATTGACATTCAATTCCTTACTAGAGTTTGATCTCCCCTCTCAAAATATAGTAATTGATCCCATGTTCTTGATGAATTTGATGATACTATTGTGTATGAAGAGGTAAGAGAGAGTTTTTCTCAATGCGCAACCCTTATTTTGTATTAATAAAAGTCGGAAAATAGGTCAAAATCGCGTTCAATTTGAGTTCCAAAAGAATTTAAATTGCAAAGGAAAATTGTTGATTCTTCTACAAAGAATAGCCCAGGCGCGAGCACAAGTATCCCCATCGCGTGCGTGCCATTGAACAATATGGCTCTCGGGTGATGAAATTTGTGTCTTGCGCACGTCGGTTTGCGTCACGTCATCCTTGAGCAGCTTTCGGTGATATCCGATTGAGATGATTCAAAATTCGTTGGAAAGATAATTCAAAGGGTTACAATTCTTCTAGGATATAATATTTCCAATTCGAATATTTTCTATTCGAAAAATGGGTCTTAAGTTGAGGCTAAAAATCCAAAGCATAACTTCTTCAACCGGAAATTGATTTGTAAAAATAATTCAACTATATTTCACTCATTTGACCTCAAATTACATCTAATTGATCATATATGATCTTCAATCATTATTTTATGGTCCAAATCAACTATTGAATGTTTATATTTTGATCCCCCGGACTTTTAATTTCTTTCGTTTTTGCATGTTTTCGTTCATTTTTTCCAATTCCACCAATTTGTATTGAATTTAACCTAACAAACATAATTAACACAAAATTAAGTAATAAATTATCTAAATCACTAACAAATACTCCAATTTAATGGTCTAAATAAGTGTACAAAATGCACTTATCAAACACGTCCAAACTTGAACATTTGTTTGTCCTTTCACAAAATTATAACATAATTTAAACAAATATTTTAAACGCGCATGGTTAGATAATTTACCTTTGGTCTCAGGATTGGAATATATATATTAAAACTATGACTACTACAAAATTAAAATGCTAAAATTAATTTTTACTTATTCAATGCAAAATGACGTGTGTGTGAAAATTCATGTCAAGTATCATAAATTCATAAAGTGATTCAAATCACAATCCTCAATAGTCATATTTATCGTTTCTCCTCTCATGAGATTCACCCCCAAACTTATTGATTTAACATTCTCCCAAAATGTGATATAAGATTGAATTTATATAATACTAATCATCACCTCTTTAGTTTAGTTAGATATTACTAATTGCAGCTCAACACATCAAAAAATGAGGATTCTTCTTATATTTTATTGTTTCAACCTCCAAGAATCAACTAAGTTAATGATCTATTGTCAAAGGTTTAAATTCTCTCATATAAGTATTTGAGACTTAATCAAAGCATGTAATAATCTTTTTTTTTTCTCTTTTCATTTTTCTCATTTTATGTACAGATTTCTCTCCTTTAAATTTTCTAAATGACCCTTGTAGTGAGCTTTTGGCCGATAACTCCCAAGTCAAATGACTTTAGGGCACCAGGTTTTAGATACCATTGCAGGCTTAATCACTCAAGTCATGAATGCTACGAATAGAAGTTTCACAATGTAACAATATTTTTTCCCAATAAGCGCTTGTTTAGAGTCTTTAGTTTGACTTTGATATTTTGGCTACTTATGGTTGCTTGAAAAGCAAGTTTTCAGCCTTACATAGACTGCACTGGCAGATGTTTCTTAAGCCATCTCTAATCCTCCAGATTATAAGATTTTCATTGTTGTCCCGCCCAACAATTTCACATCTTTCCTTCATGTTCTTGTTAATTCCACAATGATCGATCTTTCGGCATTCCACAATGTCAAGTGATTGCTTGAGTGGAGCATTCATTGTGAAGTTTTGTTATTTTTCTTCCACCCTTATGATTAATTTACCTTTTTCAAAATCCATTAATGCTCGTGTAGTTTCTAGGAATGGTCTCACCAAAATTAACGGCATATGTTGAGCATCTATATCAATGATAATGAAATCAGCTGGAAAGAAGTGATCTCCAACTTTGATAAGCATATCCTCCACCACTTCATAAGGATGCTTGAGTATCATATCAGCCAACTAGAGGATTATTAATGTTGCATTTGGATCATCCAATCCTAATTTTCTATAGATAAATAGTAGCATCAGATTAATACTTACTCCAGAATCAATTAAAGCATTTAAATAATGTGAATTTCCTATAGAGCAAGGTACGATGAAACTCCCTAAATCTTTTATTTTGGGAGGGATGATATGTTTTACGACTGCACTGTACTCTTCTATCAAAGTTATTGTTTCATCTACTAACAACTTTTTCTTCTTGATCAACATCTCATTCAAAAACTTAGCATAATTTAGAATTTGTAGAATGGCGCCAATGAAAAAAATGTCGATGTGAAGTTGTCTGAGAGCATTCAAGAACTTCTTGAATTGTTTGTCCAACTTATTGTTCTGCAACCATTGAGGGCATGGGATTAGATGTGTGTTTTATTGGCAGGAACGATTGTCTTAACTTGTGGATTGTCTGACTACTCTTCTTGATTAATCTTTGATGATTCTTCAAACTAAACCACTTGTTCCTCACCCATGGTACATACTTGATTCTCCTCTGTCCCTTTCTTTTTCACAGTATTTTTTGGCAACTGAACTCCACTTCTTGTTGTAATGGTCTGAACTTGTTCCTCATTTGGCTTCTGTTGAAGTCTTTGAGGGAATAGAATAGGCGGTACATATGCTCAAACAGGGGTGTATGCTCAATTTATGGTGTCTCAATAATTGTATAATTCACAATCTCCACTGCTAATACTTCTTTTCTATGTAGCTTGGCAGAGTACCATGTGTTCTATTGGCTAATGCAGCCGTTATCTAACCCACCTGAGTTTCCAAATTTTTAATTGTAATCGGTTGGTTTTGAAGAATAGCATGTTGGTTCTGAAAATTGATCTTTCTTTTGGTAATAAACTTAGCCACTAATTCTTCCAACGATGACTTCTTCTCTTGTTGTTGTTGAAATCATGTTGGGTTGCCATGAATCTAGCATCCTTGACCCTGATTATTAACCCATGAAAAGTTAGGATGCTTGCTCCAACCTGGATTATAGGTGTTAAAGTAAGGATTGTTCTGATGCCTCTCAAAGTTTTATGCATAACTGACTTCTTCAGGCTGATAAACATGAATTAAGGCTAAAGGACAGCTTGCAATTATATGATTTGTCCCACAGTCTTCGCAGACAGGTGCTGCTTGGTGTATCAATTGAGCGTGGTTGTCCAATTTTTTTGTTAGTATTTTCATCTGAGCTGCCAATGATGTAAATGCGTCAATGTTGTGAATACCTGCTGTTTTCCTCGAAGTTCCCCTTTCTCTTGGCCACATAGTCTTATTTTTTGTTATTTTCTCAAAGAGATCTAAAGCGTTGTCTAAGGGAATATCCATAATTGATCCTTTTAATGAAGCATTGATCATGTTACGATATTCATGATGCAGGCCTGAATAGAATATGTAAACCTTAGCATTTTTAAGAATGTCCAGATTGGGGCACTTTCTCAAGTAATCCTTGAATCTTCCCCATGCTTCTGGATAGCTCTTGATATCTTTTTGCTTGAATGTAGTGGCTTCATTTCTGATTTGATGGACTCGAGAAGATGGAAAGAATTTCAAGGTGAATTTATGTACCATGTCATTCCACGAAAAAATGCTCCCATGAAGTAGTGAGTTTAGCCATTCTTGTACTCTTTCATTTAAAGTATGAGGNTGGAAAGAATTTCAAGGTGAATTTATGTACCATGTCATTCCACGAAAAAATGCTCCCATGAAGTAGTGAGTTTAGCCATTCTTGTACTCTTTCATTTAAAGTATGAGGGAATAGATGCATTTGAAAAGCATCAACTGACATGCTTTCATGACTGATCACCTCGCAAAGTATCAAGAAAGCTTGTATGCGTTCATGAGGATTTTTAGTAAGTTTTCCCGATAATCTGATGTCCGAATGATTCTGAAATAAGTTGATGACATCTGGTCGAATGTGGAAGTTGGCCTACCCAAAATGTGGATAAATAATAGTCGGTTGCACATGAGCAGGTATGAGATTTAAATAATCCCTAAGATCTTCTCTTAGTGGAGCTAGTTGTTCTGGTACATTTGGTGGTAATTGAAGTTGATTTTGATATTTTGTCATGTTTCTGAATTCTCTCTATGTTTTTCTTCGTTATTTGAAGGTTCTTTCGATTTCAGAATCCAATAGTGGGGGTTTAATTTCTTTAGATTCTTGCACAAACTACCAAAAAATAAATAAAAGAGATTATATGTGTAAATAATAGCCTAAAATAAAATATAAAAAAATCGAATACTATAAAACTAGTAAACTCAAATTAAATACTTTATTCCCCGGCAACGGTACCAAAAACTTATTCGTACAAAATCGCAAGCGTACGAAATTGTTGACAAGTAATAGAATTAATGAGTTAAGAATTATCGTCCCACGTGAAATAAATTCAATTCAAGTTTACTAATTTCGTATGGAATTCAAATTATGTAATACAAAAGAGTTTTTGATTTGATTTGATTTATCCTAAAATCTAACAAAGCTATTAAACTAGGGTTTGTATCAAATTATGGATAATTGTATTGGATTTCGAATCTGTCTATAGCTATTTATTTCAATTCTTAATTTGTAATCTAGTTCCGTTCATACGTTCTTGACAATCGATAAAACTATGATATATAATTTTCTTTTCCAAGACAAATTAAATATATCCTAACCACGACCCGAATCTATTCATAACCCAAATTCAAATTATTAGAATGCATTAAAGATTAGATTATCCATATGATTTTCCAAGACAAATTAAATATATCATAACCACGACCCGAATCTATTCATAACCCAAATTCAAATTATTAGAATGCATTAAAGTTTAGATTATCCATATGGTTGCACACGTGATAAATATTATTCCTAACATCTATTGCACATATGTTAATTTTGTTGCGTTCTAAACTTATTGTGAGTCTCTCAACACTACAACAAGTAACTAATTATCTGATTGATGGTCAATTAATTAAATAATGCAATGGGTATGCAAAATTAATCAAGAAACAAAAGAATTAAACTAAACTACTAGTCTTGAATTAAAAATAAATAACAAATAGGGTCCATCTTCATCTAATAAAGAAAAAAAGATCTAGCCTAACATGTTAATATATAAATTACAAGAAGAATAATAGAAAAATATCACCTGCATCATGAAATAATTCAAAATATGTTGATCTTCAAGTCCAAGGTTGAATGTTTACATTTTGATCCCCAAACATTGAATTTATTTTGTCTTTGCCATTTTTCGTTCCTTTCTTCCAATTCCACCAATTTGTATTGAATTTAACCTAACAAACATAATTAACACAAAATTAAACTATAACTTATTTAAATCTAACAAATACTTCAATTAATTGCCTAGATAAGTGTACTTTGTACACTTATTAGATAGTTCCATCCATCCTTTTAACAATACCATTTTGTTGAGGAGTATATACCATAGTGCTGTGCCTCTGTATCCCATGGTTATTACAAAATTGATTAAATTCAACATTGCAAAATTTAAGACCATTATCTGTTCTTAATGCATTTATCTTCTTATTAGTTTGATTCTCAATTAATATTTTCCAATTTTTAAAGGTTATAAAGGTGTCAGATTTATTTTTCGATAGAAGGATTCAAACTTTCCTTGAGAAATCATCTATGATAAGAAGATAATATCTATAGCCAGAAACTACTGACATAGGTGCAAGCCCCCACATATCACTATATATGTAGTCAAGTACATCTAGTAATTTGTGAATGTATGTCTTAAATGGCAATCTATTTTGTTTCCCCAAAATACAATGTTCACAAAATGTTAGATTATAAACATTGTCATTTCCAAATACTTCTTCTTTTGAAAGAAGATTCAGTCTTTTCTCACCAAGGTGGCCAAGTCCTTTCTCCAAATGATTTATCCGATTGAGTCACAAAGCTCACAACATTATTAGAGGAAACATACTCAGTATTTATAGAGTAATGTTATTCATCCTCATTGGGGTTACAAACACAGTCTATGTGGCGTTAATGTGGCATTAAAATATGTGAAATTAAATAAGTCATTTAATTTCACATTTCATTTAACCTATCATTTAAAGCCACCTAGATTGTATTTGTAACCCCCACTGGGGATGAATAACATTACTCGTATTTATAGCATAGATTCCATTAGATTTTGGTGCACTGATAATGAGATTCTGATCTTTGATTATATTTGTAAAGTCATTTCTAATCTTAATTTGATAATTTTTAATATCTAAAACTCCTAAGAAAATAAGATTTCTTTTTAAGGCAGGAACATATATGGTATGTTTCAGAAGTATTATTTGATTATTTTATAGTTTTAAAACAATATTCTCAATGCCTATCACTTCACAAGATTCATTAATTCCCAACTTTACAAATTTAATTTAGAAAAATTAGAAAAATCATTTGAGATTGGGACTCATATGAAAGGAACAACCTGAATCAAGAACCCAATCTTGATCAGTCCTTTCATAAGAGGACACATAAGACACACCAATATTGGCTACTGTTTCTTTATAAGTAGCAGCAATGGCAGAAGAGTCATTATCTTGACCAGACTCATTTCTTTGATCTTTAGCCTTTTTAAAGCAGTCTTTTATAAGATGGTATGTTTTACCACATTAATATCACTTTATATTCTTATCATTTCCCTTATATGTTTCTTGTCATTTCTTTTATTATTTTCCCATCTCTTCTTAGTAAGATTCTTGTTTTTGTTGTGATTGACCTGACTAAAACTGCTAAGCCCTTTAGATTGAGGTTTAGAATTAGATAGGGAATTCTCAACATAAAGAACTTCCATATCTTCTGATCTTAATTCCAATTCTCTATTCTTTAAGAACTATGACTTAGGGTGCATTTGATTGCAA
>CAIGRT010155840.1:0-15291 GCA_903798405.1 Fraxinus platypoda
AAAATAGCCAAACGGGTCCCGCTCAAAATTAGTGCTAAAGTCAGCCCACAACTCAATTTTGTTTTCCTAGTTTTTCCAACACATGATACATGTTTACTCCGTGTTTTAGTGCCTAGAAGTGGAGCTTAGAGGGGCTGAGGGTGGTGCAAGACAGTCTTAGTATCTTTGCTCACCCTTTGGGCATTCACCATTTCTTTTGCCTTTCTGCCCTTCCTCTTGATTTATAGATAGAGCTCTTTTTTTCTTTTAGTTGTCGTAGCTTACGTGCTAGAAAGATAGCACGAAGAAATGTTAATATTTTTTCAATAAAATCGACTACTTAAAATAAGTCAAAGAAGCACATTGATCACAAGCAAACAAGATTGAGTGTTAATTCTCAGATCGATCAAATAATGGTAGTGAAAAAAGACGAAGAGTTCAATCTTTATCATGAATATTAATATGGGTCCGGATCCATACCCATTGTTTGGTAAATGGGCATTAGTCCACAATACATGCCACCTATTCTCCAACCTATCAATTTCCTAGTTTTCTTGTTCTTCTTTGGCTGTTTTAGACAAATCGATTAATTAATATTGCTTCAGAATTGGTTTGCGATTAGCAATTAGAGGGGTAAAGATGTGTCAATTTTCGTACTAAATTAACATCAATCAAGATTGAAGACGACAAAAAAGAGAAGATATTAGTCTTCGACATTGTACTTAAATAAATAGACATCGATGCAGCCCCAACAACACCTCGTCTCAGCCACCTTCTCTAGTCCCTTGTGTGATAGTCTCAGCCTCAATGCCAAGTGATTGCTCTCGACTTTTTCTATGGCAACTTGCGAAGTAAGGATATCGACACTAATGAATATATTAAAAGTAGGATTTTGAAGTAGTAGCTAGTTAGACAATCTAATTGTCTACTAAATAAATAAAGCATTTGTTGTTAATTTATTTATTTTGAATTGAATGTTGTATTTAGGATTGTGTTGATGGATGCTAATGATTGGTTTAGTATGTCATCAAAGAATATCTATGCTCGATAGTTGTCCAAAAGGTGCTCGAGCACAATTTTTAGAACATCTCCTTCCTCTTCTTGTCCAATTGCAGAAATGATATCTTCTTCAGTTAAAGCACACACGACTTGTTGCTCATTTTGATGATTATGGAAGACGTTAATATCCATTCGATTAATACAGTGAAGTAGTCGAATTTGTCACTCAGTTTTGCAAAGACTATTTGATTTTCCTCATCCACTTCATTTATAACATGTAATTCATCGAAATCAGAGGTCATAATTTTGCAGTGGTTAAACAATCAGCAATTGACCATGCAACAACTGTATTTACAATTCCATCAATGACACTTATCTTTGATGGTTCCAAGACACGATTTTCTTTCCGTTTCAAAAGTAGGCTATTCAAGCTTAGATGATAATAACCTTTGAAATTTATAATGTTGTTGCATCACACGACAAAATTTGAAATTGTTATTTGGTTGTAGGTACAAAACAGTTGTATGTCGAAATAGGGGGAGATTTTCCTTTTTGTCATCGTGATAAGAAATACATTTATGGTGCATTTGATTGCGAGGATGAAATTTGCATGGAAAGAAAATAAATTCTAAATAATTGAACTTATTTATATAGAAATTATTAATTAAACGTGTATAATTGATTTAGTTTTCAACTTTGAAAATATTATATTTCTCCATTTTTTATTTGTGGGTAGATGAGAGAGAGGAAGATAGGGTGAATTACCCGAAAAATAAAAATCACCCATCTTTAAAGAAAATGTTTTCCTTGTTTTTGAGGAAAATATGGTCGCATGACCAAAAGTTGGAAAATATTTTCCATGAAAAAAATTGTCAATCAAACACCTCAAAAGTAGGAATTTGAGTGAAAAAAAATGATATTTTTCATAAAAAGTAAAACCAATCAAACACACATTTATATCCACATGACTATCATCATTGCAAAACTTACCGACGATCCAAAGTGAAATGAAAGCCATCATCATTGCGAAAACATAAAAATTATAATATTCTCTTTATTTTGCTTTCAACCCTCCAACTGCCTTGTTGTAAGAGAGTTCTCAGATTGCATGCGATGAAATAAGCCTATTTGTACAAGTCCTCTCTTATTGGTGGCAAAAAAGCTTCAAATTTCTCCATATCAATTGAACTACTATGACGGAAGGAATGAATTGCATGTCGTTGCTTGAACTTTTTCAATCATTTATTTTAAAATAAAAATGAGGTAGCTTCGGGATAGAGTTGCCTTACAAAAACATTTTTCTTCTCTTGTTGCAATTCACCACTCATATCGACATGCTCTTGATGATATACCAAAAAGAGGGCAGACTCCATTCTGGGTACTTTACCATCTATGAACGTTTTGTATTTAAGTTCAACAATTCTTCTTATTGAAAGAGGTCGTTAATTGTTTGAGCGTCTTTGATATTGGTGCTTGTAATACCTTAAAAACCATAAGTATCTTCTAACCACTTCACAAGATTTTTTGTTGCTTCTAGTTGGGGTTTGATTCTTTCATTTTTCACAATTCAGCACGAATTCTTTTGAGTTCGTGTATTAACGTTGAATGACATGATTGATTTGCCAGAGGAAGAAGATACTTCTCATTCTCATTTTTTTTCTCTTCTTCATTTTAACCACATATTCTATCAATAAAATAATACTACACATAAACCCAAAAATTCTCATTACTTTTTAACCACACATTCTTTCATCAATCACTATTCCAGATTTTTTTTTTTTTTTCAAAATGGGTGTCAAACAGGGGCACATGGTCTTGGGCACGTTATATAGTACGCGTACAATCATAAAAATTAGTACATGAACAATTAAGCAAGGGAAAAAATTAGAGAACTTCTTGTGTATCTATATTTCTAGTATTTTGGGTATGTGAATTTAATTTTTGGTGCCCACATACAGGCACAATCTATTCTTTAGTGAAAACTAATGAAGATTCAAAAGGTAGAAGCATTGAAGATTAAGCCGTATTGATTTAAATCAGATTTTAATTTAAGTCAAAGTCAAATAATCAATATTAATCATATTTTTTATGGGCATCACAACTTTTTAACCACACATTTCAATTTTTTTTATTAAAATCTACTAAAAATCTAATTTTAATCCCCCATCAAATAGAGGGTTAACTAAGCCTATATTTGACCTCCATTTTTTTTCTTCGAAAAACTCAATTTTTCAAAAAATAATAATAATAAATAAATAAATATCAATTTTAATCATACATCTCCTATAAAGTAATTTTACACGTAAATAAAAAACTTCTATTTATTTTTTAATAACACATTCTTAAGCAAAAAAATTCACTATTCTAAAAAGCATTTTTCCCTCAAAATGGGGTTCAAACGAACGGTAAATAACAAATTCCGTAAAGTTTAATGAATCAAGAACGATAAAGAAGTCGAGATTCTCAAGATCAAAAGGTCAAGATCCAACATCAAAACTTCAAGATTCAAGAACTTAATTTATTTACAAACGACTTTTTCAAATTTAATTCTTGTGTTAATAAATCAAAATACTATTACACGTCTTACGTCTGATTACAATATATTTAATGTATTTAAGAAATTTTTGAATTTTTTTTACTAATCTTATGAATAGGTATCCAACACCAAATAGATCTTGCATCATTGCCAATATGAATAAAGTGTAATGTATATCTTATACCCCATCACAATAAATCTCACATTTCTATGAAACCAATATGACACTATAAGAAAAATCAGAGGTAAACAAGATGAAAAAGATCCCGAAATCAATTGCTAATAAAAAAATTTATGATTATACTATAATTAACTTGAACAAGATCGAGCACACTAAAACAATCAAATATTTGTTAAGGCAGCGGATTCAATCCCCACACTTGATTGAAGCCTTCAATCTCACCTTAGTTACTATAAGGCACTCAGTACTTCTACTAGCCACATTTAATATGAAGTATACGAGTACTTAATATAAAGACAATAATAAGACAGTGAGGATCGTCCTAATGTCGTGTCAATCCCATTTTTATGTAAGAGGAGACAATGACAAATTGCGACCTCCTCCAGTTGTTACATAACCTACACTACAAGAGACACCTCCTTTTTGTAAGTGTTCCTTGAGCTATCACATTTCAAAAAGAAGCCAAAATACTCCATTAAATTATATTTACAAAAAAATTCTTCTTTTAACTTTCAATAATGTTATTTAGCACCGGTTTAGGTGATCACATTTCATACGGAGAAATACCATATATGGTGTGAAGCAAGATGTATATATAGCTTAATTCATATTGCGATTATCCACTCCCTTCAATTACTCTTCAATTAAGGTAGAAGTAGTGAGTTTTTCTATTGCCAACTAACATATACACATAAATAGTAATACTACCCACACTGTCTTAAAGTTTTACAGATCATCCATGGCCAAAGATTGTACTTTTGTGTGTATAATATTATCGTGGCACATGGATGGATGGTCCTCCAATGAAGGAGGAAAAAGACGAAATACTTGTTTTCTTGCACATGGGATGTAGATATTATTATTTTTGGTCAAAAGAGGTCCCTTTAAGGCCTTTTTCTAGGGTTTCACAAGGATTTGGATGCCTACAACTGCATACTCTTCTTTCAAATATCATAGGGAAGTGCTACATGTACACAATTTTTTACACCCCACTCACATGGAGGGGGACCCACACATAATAAAATATTTGTGAGCCCCCCTCCATGTGAGATGGATGTAATTACATTAAGTTTGACAACATATAAATTGACAAATTTTTGTATATTGATCTTAACAATATTTTTTTCAATCAATGACCATATTTTCGACACATAAGCAGAATGTCAATCTTAATGTCAAAGCAGAATGTACAAGAGGCATAATTCTTATATTAATTGTTAATAATAGAGAATATATATATATATATATATATATAGGAATAATGATGACTTGCACAAGTGGAATCTTAATATTCAACCACACATTCTCCAAAAATCTTAATATTTTTCTCATTATAATGTAGAATAATGGGGGTCAAACGCCCGCTATAAATATTAGACTATAATATGAAATTTATACAACTAAATTCCAACGAACTACTGACGAAATAACAAGTGACATTCAACTGGTCCTTTCAAGAATTGCCTATTCAATTTAGTAGAGCCCACAAGCATATGAGCCACCTTATTTCTTTCTCGAGAAAAATTATGACACGAACCATAGCCAACGTCCCCAAACAACGCTACGATATCGAACAGTATGGCCCCATTATGAGCCAACGTGAAATCACTATGAATACTTTGAACACACAGAGGGAATCACTTTACACTTCATATACCCGTATAACGTGGCTGATATAGTTGAGGGGTGTGTTTAGTGTATACTATCGAATTGTATTTATTATCAAAGATTTGGATATACATCTTTGTAGCAATAGACATAGGTATGATCTGCTATACAAATAAGTCAAAATGTATGTTTATGACTTGTTTGGTATGTTAAATAGATTAAATTAGAGAATATTTTTTTTAAAAAAAATATTATAAATTATATATTTAAGTTCAATCAAATGTTTGCATCAAACATTGATGCTGGATAAGATAATGTCATGTTCATGAAAGATTTATGATAATAAAATATTGTAAAATTTTTGTATCACATATCTGAATTTGATCATTCTAAGTTTAAACAAAGAATTAGCTTAAAAACAATTGCTGGCTTAATCATAGTTAAGAATAAAAATGATTAGGCAATAATGATAATGAGATATTAAAGAAGAAAACAGATTCTTTCCTTAAAATAATAATAATAATGACACTGGAGAAGAATCTGAACTCAGAGAATTATACTTGCTCTACCTGCCTCGTTGAGTCTTAATTTTTAATATTCATTTGGTAACACTAGAATTTTATGTACATGGGACAGTGCTATTATTTTTGGACCGAGCTGGTGTGCCACCCTCCCTGACATAACACACACATTGGGGGAGGGGGTGAGCATTTTTTTTCATTTTTTATTTCCTGCGTGCCCCCACGTCGGTCCCATGCCATGTGAGTTTAGGTCATCCAGGTGGGCAAACATTTTCTGGCACACTAGCTTAATTCATTATTTTTAGTTGTAGAAAGAAAATGATGTGACGTGCCACTGCACCATCAAACCTTAAACATAGAGATTCTTTTGTTATTTGGTCTGTCTAATGTTGTTGAAATTTATTTTTTAACTTTTTTTTTTTTGTTTTAGATCAATGTTCCTATGTTCATGCTGCTTTTCAAAGTATTACATTCAGATGAGGTGTCAGAAAGATAGTGGAGAAGTTATTTCGTTGAAGAAATTTTGACCCAATTATTATATCTAAATGATGTGTCAAAAAAAGTGTTGAAAAGTTATTTAGTTCAAGAAATTTTGACTCAATTTTACCTCACCATATTATGTGTATGTAAATCATTATGCTCTTGTTTGAGCCCTATTTTATATCAAAATGCATTCTTAAATAGTGATTTGACCTTATTACAATCGCACATACTTTAATAAAATAATATTATACGTAAAACTCAAATTTTTTTCTTATTTTTTAACCACACATTCTCCATTATAACAGTATTACAAAATGCATTTTTTACAAAAAAAAAAGGCTCAAACAAGCTCTATGTACTCTACTTACATGTAGTACAATTGTTATTATAATAGTGCATGTAAATAAGTTATTTAGTTAAATATAAATGAGAAATTAAGTTTTTGAACCACAAATTCAAATAAGATCCAAATCTTGGTGAATTTAGTTAATAAATTTGTTGGATCTAGTGTTAACTTTGTTTATAAGCAGAAATCCAAAAGCCAACAGGACCACCAAAAAAAGTCGAGAAAAATAAGTAATTATGATCTTTGCATCTTTTTGCCAGCATCAAACGAAAGACTGAAAAAAGAAAAAGAACCAACTTTTATTTCAAATCCAACAAGTATCCCGATTTCAATTTCAATTCACAACTCTTTGTTTTCTATTCCTCTGTAATCACATTCTGCAGAGAGAAGAAACAGAGATATTGTGACAAAAGAGAAGGTTTCTTGATTTTCCAACATTCTATGATAACGACCCTCAAGAATATTTCCCCCCTCAAATTTCCCGGTAAAGAATTCTTATTTTTTGATCATTACATTTTTCAACCTAATCCCGCATCATTTTTTGAATTTTTAATCCATAATTTAGGAAACATTCATGAGAATCAAGACATTTTGACAGTCTGTAAATGTGGACCACATAATTTTAATTTGAAAAAGACGAGCCATCTCCAATAACGAGACAAAAGGGTGACCACAATAGATTATTGGATTTGTATATATTGCCATTGACTCATAAATTAGTTTGTTTAACAGATGATCATCATTGGGTGAACCAAAATTTTGAAGCCATTTTGTTTCTTTGAAGAAACAGAGCCTATGGAACTGGTCCATTCAATTTCGATATGAATCTCTACAGATTGATTGTATAGTTTTAGATTTTTTGATGAAAACGGGGACAATGGATTGTGGAAATGAGGTGATGCCGGGGTCTGGGGGCCATGAGGAGAAGATTTTCGTGTCGGTGAGGTTGAGGCCGTTGAATACTAAGGAAATCTTGAGGAATGATGTTTCAGATTGGGAATGTATCAATGATAATACAATTATCAACAAGAATGCTAGTCTTTCGGCCTCCGAGCGGTCAATGTATCCAACTGCCTATACATTTGGTAAGTAAATTCTGCAATTTTGATATATAAATTAAATTGCTTGCTACTTAGTCTATGTTTTACATGTTTCCCAATTTCGGGTCTTAATGATGTCAAAACTTTCATTTTAGCTTTATACATGAGAGGATTGTTGTTGGCTACACTAATTTAAGTTTTTTCAAAGAAATAAAAGAATGATTTCTTAACAATTTTTATGTTTTTATTTAAACAAATTATTGTTTTTGAGTTCTTTTTCTGTTTTATTTCTTACTTGATCCTCCCTTTTTGAGAAATATGTGCTTACAAGCTATAACGGTTCGAACATTATACATTGTAATACTGCTGACAATTACCATTGCTCTATTAATAACAATTAAAGTGTAATTTAAGGTTTGCAGGCTTTTCCTTAACATCAATTAAGCTGTTTTTTTTACTAGTGTGTGAATATGGTTTTATTTTAGACAGGGTATTTAGGAGTGATTGCTCCACGAGACAGGTGTATGAACAAGCAGCTAAGGATGTTGCTCTCTCTGTTGTCAGTGGGATGAATTGTGAGTTTAGTTCCCATTTCTTCTCTAAATTCTTTTTCCCTTCTGAGTTTGTGGTGTCTTGTTGAATCTCATCAAATTTCAAATTTAATTGTAGCAAGTGTTTTCGCATATGGACAAACGAGCAGTGGAAAGACGTATACGATGACTGGAATTACTGAGTATGCTATAGCAGATATATACGAATATATACAGAAGGTAAGCTAAATGGTACTATTATTAATCTGCAGCATCAAGTCAACTCTATAGTGACACACTTACTAAATCTCGTACTTGAGTTGTTTTCAGCACACAGAAAGAGAATTTGTTTTGAAGTTTTCTGCTATGGAAATCTACAATGAATCCGTCAGAGACCTCCTCAGTGCAGATTGCATTCCGTTAAGACTTCTAGACGACCCAGAGGTGAATTCTTGTCGATGATATGGTAATTTGGTAGTAGAAATGTTTTCGTCAACTGATTATATCTATTTTAATAGAGAGGAACCACAGTTGAGAAACTTACTGAGGAACTTTTGAGGAACTGGGATCATGTGATTGAGCTCCTTTCTGTTTGCGAAGGTAAGGAACTTGACTAGATTTTTGTAGTGCATGTTTGATATCGAGCATTGGATAGGACAACCATATAGTATAATAACCAAGATTTTAAGTTCTTTTTTATTGTCTAGCACTATCTAATACTCCCCAACTAACACGCCATTATAGTACTTGGAATCGTAGAGTTTAAAATGTTCCTATCCATTTTGTGCAGCTCAAAGACAGATTGGAGAGACATCCCTTAATGAAACCAGCTCTAGATCCCATCAGATCATTAGACTGGTATTTCTACTTGTTACCTCGAGAACTTTGATATAACAAACCATTACTAGCATTTGTATTCCATCTATTGACTACTGTGTTCTTGCAGACAATTGAAAGCTCTTCTCATGGGGCTTTTGGAAAGGATAACTCGAGCATTCTTTCAGCTACTGTGGTATGACTGTTTATACTATTAATGTTTCGACAATGGTTAAAAGTTGTGACTTGTCCATGATGATTTTCTGTTCGTCTTTTAGTCAAAAAAAAATTTCATTGTGATACAGAATTTTGTTGATTTGGCTGGAAGTGAACGGGCATCTCAATCATTGTCAGAGGGCACAAGGTTAAAAGAAGGTTGCCACATAAATCGCAGTTTGCTGACCTTGGGAACTGTCATACGCAAGCTGAGGTAAGTTACATTCTCTCACAGATTATTTCCTTGAAGAATGGTTTTTAACTGTTCCTTATCGTTGACATAGCTTTCTGACAGAATTATTTTCTATTTATTTATTTATTTTAGAATTGGAAAACTAAAAGGCAGAAGTCGAACTCTGAGCGTATGTCTGTCATATTTTCTTACGGTTGTTTTAAGTGTGCAAATTCATTGGACTGGTGAACTGAATTGTTTCTTTGCTTTTCTGCATAGAATTAAATTTAAGGTTTGTTTGAGCCCCATTTTTTAGAAAAATAGATTTTGTGATAGTGACTTTTTGGAGAATGTGAGGTTAAAAAGTAGGAAAAAATTTGGGTTTATATGTAAAATTATTTTATTGGAAGAACGTGTGGTTTGGGAAAAATGAGTTTTTAAAGAATGGGGCACAAATAGGGGCTAGTCATATTGTTGGATACAATTAACATAATGGAGTGATACAACATGATTCATGTAGCCGACTTGAAATTTATTGAGAATAAGTATTAGTTTTTTGTTCCTGCTTTATACTGTTAGATGGGCCTTACATAAAATTTATGCTAATGTACAACGAAATAAACTTTACTAAATCATTTAAGTGGGAAAAGTTATTTTCTGGAGAAGGACTCCGTGCTCATGCAAAGCAGCATGACACTAGTTTCACCTGGGTTTGGCTGCCTCTTGGTTTATCATTTATAGTTATTTTGAGTTATCCTTTCTCGTAATCTCTATTTTGCTTTAAACTTCAAGCTTTGGCGCTTCAACTTATGTTGCTTTAGAGGCTTCAGACGTTCCAGAGTTGCAGATACTAATATTGTGATAGCTATATTAAAAACTGTATATTTACATGACCCATCTAATTATGTGATTGATTTTTAGATATAGTGATTCTATTACTTTTCCTAACACAACTTTTCGAGAATGAATTCGAAATATTATTTTTTCCTATTAACAGTTTTAATTTTTACGGAATGTGGTTAATAAGGAACATCACTAATGAGTTCCTTACCTCGATTTATGTCAATTCTTTATCTCTTTGGCATTCTTAAAGCAAGGACTGTAGGGCTATTTTAGATTTAAGAAATTTAGTATTGTATTGCCATGCTGTTTATACATACTTTGTTCAACTGAAGAAGCTAAAATGCTGTTATGGCCTGTCAGTTGTACTCAAGAGTCAAGATGAGATCATAAGTAGCTTGATGTGCTTGTATGAAGTTTCATTTGTTACTTACTCACATTGTTTCGTAATAATGTGCAGCAAGGGACGAAATGGACACATTCCTTACAGAGATTCAAAGCTAACTCGCATATTGCAAATGTCATTAGCAGGAAATGCTAGAACATCCATTATCTGTACTTTGAGCCCTGCACGCATTCATGTTGAGCAATCAAGAAACACACTTCTCTTTGCAAGCTGTGCAAAGGAAGTGACTACAAATGCCCAAGTTAACTTGGTCATGTCAGATAAAGCATTGGTGAAACATCTTCAGAGGGAGCTAGCAAGACTAGAGAGTGAGTTGAGAAGTCCTCAGTCTACTTTGTCCACATTAAGTTATCCCGCATTACTGGGAGAAAAAGACCTGCAAATTGAAAAGGTAAAAAATAAAGATGAACTGTTAAAAGATCCTCTAGTTATATTGTGAAATTCGAACTCAAGCAAGATAGTTTGCGGATTTACCTTACAACTGGAGGCTTCTTTTTCTTCTAAATAACTAAAATAGGAATCCGACTGATGTTGTTGGAAATACCAAAGCCAAAGTTGTTGTTTATAACGAAGTTTTAAGCTATCAATGTTGATTACTTACTCTCCACATAGATTTTGGGGAGCAGCAGGTCATGATTAATCCATTATGTACAGTCAAGATTAATCAAGTGGCCGCAGTCGGATTAATCCACAAGATTTCATTTACAGCAATGACTTTTCACGAGATTTTTACAACTTGAGGCTTTTTTTGATTTTTTTGCCTTTTGATGTAGCTGGAGAAGGAGGTAAAAGAACTGATTCTGCAAAGAGATATTGCCCAAACTCAAGTTAAAGATTTGTTAGAAATGATTGGGGACGATGGAAATTCCATGATACGGGTAACACATTTATTAAAATGAAATATTTTTTAATCTTTATAATCTTACTTTACATTACATATTTGTTTTTGTTGATTCTTTTCCAGGTAGGTTTGGGACACTACCCTCACCTGCGAGTGCAGAAATCACCCAAATATGAAATACCAGAACAAGAGACGTCCATTGGGGAAGATCCTCGGTCTTTGGATATTGATATCGGATCAGATGATCATAGTAGGACCAGTTCTGACTATCATTCTGCAAAAGTTCCATATTTTGAGGAAAACTTTGTGAACAGTAATATATCTCCAAGGGTCATTAAAAGCAGTTCAAAGTTTAGTGAAAGTGGTTCCTTTCAGGGATGGGAGGAGATGGAGAAACAAAGTAATGAGCCTTCAGAGGATTTATGCAAGGAAGTTCGTTGCATCGAGATAGAAAAGTCGATTAACAAAGGAGCTGTTGAATCTTTTTGCTTACCTTCTGAAGAAAATATTAGATTCCCAGCACTAAGAATATCCAGAAATGGTGATGGATTAGAACCAGAGTCAGTATTAACTACTCCAGCAAAAGATGAAGAATTAATGTCATCTCAGTTGAAGGAGGATATTCAAATGAATAGAGGATCGGACCACTTGCCCTCTCTTGAAGATAAAGAACCGGTATTGGCATCATTGGAAGAAGATAAAGAGTCAGTTTCATCATCGTTCAAGGAAGAAAGAGAATTGAAGTGCCTTCCTTTTCTTGAAGTGTCATCTTTAACACATGATCTGGCTAAAGATTCTACTGGCTCTAGAAGCTTGAAATTAACAAAAAGTAGAAGCTGTAAACCAAGTATTATAACTGACTCATCTTCTTCATGGTTTAAGATGATACAGTACTGTGAAAATACACCACCTGATGGATCAGAAAGGGAGTACACCTCAAGACCTGAGGGTTTTGAAAGGAAAATATCTCCTTTAAACTTTGGTTCTAACTCCCAGAGGTCTTCACCGGAAGATCCTCGGTCTTCTGCAAAAAATGCTTTCAATTTTGATATTGATGAATCAAAGGGGAAAGTTTCTACTGCTGAGAATGTTTCTGTCAATGATACATGTATTACAGAAATAAGAGAAAAGGCTGAGCTTCCTATTGAAAAAGAGTTAGCTGAAATTCCAACTGAAATGGAGTTTTCTGAGAATCCAGTAAGTTCATTCAAGAACCTGACCGTTCTTCGTAAAACTTAATGCTACAATATTAAAATGTCCGGTGGCCTTCAGGTTTGATGATGTTCTTACTCTTTAGCATTTGATGTTTTATGCAGGAGAAGGAGATGGAGTTGAAGGCTAATCAAACTTCAAAGTCTTTAAAAGATGTTGGATTGGATCCAATAGAAGACGACGAGCATAAAGGTTTCCCAAATAATTGGCCTTTGGATTTCAAAAGGCTCCAAAAGGAAATAATCGAATGTTGGCATGCATGCAATGTCTCGTTGGTGCATCGAACCTATTTTTTCCTGCTCTTTCAAGGTGATCCTTTGGACTCCATATATTTGGAGGTTGAGTTGAGGAGGATGATGTTCCTAAAGGACAAATTTTCTCGGGGAGAGAAGACTGTCGTAAATGGACGAAGACTATCACTTGCTTCAAGGTAAGATCTTTACAAGTATTTCTCGAAAATTTTAGATATAATTGGAGCAGTCACTTATATGTTCATTATATACGCTATCCTGTTGGAAGTTTTTCCTTCCTGATAACAGATTCACATCCTCCTTTTTATTGGTAATTGATTGGTTTGCATCTTGACCTGATGTAACATGAAATTGACTCTTCCCAGTTTCTGTTTCTAATATTTTGTTTATTCTGTGCTCAACAGTGGTTACATCATCAATAATATTACATGGAGTTATTTGATGCTAGCTTTCATATAGAGACAATTACACGTGCATGTTTGGTATGAGTACTAGACATGACGAGACACTATAAAGAAAAATATTTTAGCATCTTTTTTCTTCTTTAGTACTGTCTAGTTCCATGCCAAACATGACACAAATGTATTTATATCAAACAAAGTGTGAGAACATGTAATTTTAATCCCATTCTCTCATCCCCCGATGTGTTTCATGAAAACAGCGTGAAGGGTCTTCGTCAAGAGAGACGGATGCTGAGCAACCAGATGTTAAATAAGCTTTCGGAACAAGAAAGAGACAGCCTCTTCATCAAGTGGGGTATTGGGATCAATACAAAACTCAGGAGGCTACAGTTGGCTCACCGGGTGTGGACTAACACGGAAGATATGAACCACGTTGCTGATAGTGCATTTCTTGTTGCAAAGCTGGTTAGTTTTACTGAACCGGGGGTAGCTACAAAGGAGATGTTCGGGCTTAATTTTACACCTCCCTCGACTAGAACCTATAGTTTCAAACGCAGTCTGGTATCTCTCCTGTGACTTTGCAACAGGAAAGAGGATAAAACTCGTGTTCTATAATATTTTTAACTATTCCTTGGATGTTTGGATAGATTGTTTCCACTTCTTTCTCGTGATTGTAATTTATTGTAGAGAGGGTTGTAAATTTTCTTGAATTAGAAGAGGGTTAACTGTAGTGTCCTTGCGTCGAGTTCTCAAGTAATACAGTAATGGTGAGAGGCAATACTTGTGAAAACGTGTTGTTGAGCGAATTTGTGTCTCTCTTTTTTTTTCCTCCTCCTACAACGGTGTTTGTATTTACTAAATAAACATGTTGTTGAGCGAATTGGTGTCTCTCTTTTTTTTTCCTCCTTCTACAACGGTGTTTGTATTTACTAAATAAACAGGCTAACTGAATATATAAAGCATGAGTTGCTGAAGAAATGGCATAGCCTGGTGGAGGATGTCGTCTAGAAGAAACTCTTTAAACGTTTGAAAATCGAGCAGTAATGAAAGGCTGTGCAAGGAGAAGAAACGTGAAGGCTGAAGCCTACTATCCAAGTGGCCTCCGTTAGAAGGGATTGGAACAGCAATAAAGAATGGGAATGTCAATTTACCATTGAACTCAAACCCGGATCCTTCATATTTCGACAATGCTTCTAGCTCAAAGAAACTTGACTCCACTGTAATTTGCATTCATCCTGCCACTCGTGTAAAGTTTGTTATACCGGTGTCCATAGTTAGAGTTAAAAAAGTCGGGTTGATTTGACCTGGTTAGTGTTAGTTAACACCGGTCTAAAATGAACATGTTACTTTTGGTGCTAGTCCAATAACTTGATCCTTAAAATAGCGGAAAAAACTGTTGCTCTCTCTTCAACGAAAGTGAGTAATGGGCTATTCTGTCTACCGCGGTTGAACTCAACATGGTCACCAATTTTCTCAACCTTGGAATATTTCCCAAAGTCAATTTCCACGGGTTAGGAGCACCTTTTTCCTAAGCAAACCCAGTTCTCTATTCATTGATAAAGCACTTTGCAATTGAATTCTGCTGCGATCGTGATAAAGCAACCTAGAATTAGCTTCATGTTGCTCATATTCACATCTAATCAGCTTGCAGATTCTCTGACAAAGCCACCACTTTCAGGATCACAAGACCAAATGCTGAGACTATGATGAAAGCTAAATCCGGCAAGGGAATTGTTACCTGCAAGTGCATGGTGTCCAGGGGCGGAGTCAGTTCGTCGAAGTAGGGGGGTCTCAGAGTTGAAGGGGGTCCACGAGGTGCTGCCCCCGAATTTTTTTTTTCGAAACATTATTTATAAAATAAGGGAAATTGGTACTTTGTAATGGAAAAAGAAAACAAATGAACATAAATTAAT
>CAIGRT010155847.1:0-14453 GCA_903798405.1 Fraxinus platypoda
AAATTTTGGATCTTTTTATGTTCGTTTGACTTTATTTTACATGAAAATTGTCCATTAAAAGGGTAGAATTTGTTTCTATTGCCAAAAAAAAAAAAAATAAAAAAAAAAAGTAAACTAGAAAATCAATTCCCACCAAATCAATAAATTCCTACCATGTGAGCCACAAGAAAATGAATTGCTAAGAAAATGAAACCAATCAAACAACCCAAAACCAAGAAGATGGAAATCAATCCAAATCAAACAGGCCCTAAGAGTCACGATATAATGGAAAATTTTTGCACTTAAACCATACGACCACCAATACATTAAGCCTATGTTTGGTATGAATTTAAATCTGATTTTAATCTAAGTCAAAGTTAAACAATCAATATCAATCACATCTTTTATGGGTTCCACAACTTTTCAACCACACATTTCAAAAACTTTTATAACAATCTACTAAAAATTCAATTTTAATCTTCACCAAACACCCTCTAAGTCATGAGTACGAAATGGCATGCTAACCTGCCTACCACTTTGCACCATATCCGTGAATGTCTACGAGCAAGCATGGACTCAGTTTAACGTTTGACAAAAGAGGATATATTAATGATTTGCGATGATTTTGACTATTTTTATTATTGAAAATTGGTTATAAAACTATAATTGAGTTTTCAAAACTAACTCGTTATTTGAATGATATGTTCTTTAAGGGTCCGTTTGATTGCAATGATGAAAAATGGATAAAAAGAAAATGAATTTCAAATAAAGTAATTGTCTAGAATTTATTTTCCAGAGAATTGTTAATTAAGTGTGTTTGATTGGTATAATTTTTCACCCGAAAAATTTTAAAATTTTGGATCTTTTTGTGTTCGTTTGGCTTTGTTTTACATGGAAATTATCCATTAAAGTGATAATTTTTTTCGCAATTGGTTATAAAATTTGTTTCCATTGCCAAAAAGTAAAAAAAAAATAAAAAAAATAAAATTTCCTAAAAAATCATTTTTTTTTTTAATCAAAGTTTAGTATTCGTTTGACTTGGTTTTATATGGAAATTGTTCATTAAAGTGAATTTTTTTTACAATTGGTTATGAAATTTGTTTCTGTTGCCAAAAAAAAAAGTGAGAATTCGATTTTTTTAGGTGGGAAAATCATTTCACTTCATGCCTAGAAAATGGTGCGTGAGGTGAAAACTTTTTCCACAATTGGCAGGGAAAATTTTGGACATCAAACACTACAATGGAAAATGGAATTTCCCTGGAAAATCCATGTTATCAAATGGGGCCTAATAGTTTCATGTAGATCCAGTTGTTGTTTAGTTATGAATTAGAGAAGACAATGGACCGAATCAAAATCGGCTCTACTCTTTCACCGCTGACTTGGCTCGGCACATAAGGTATGCCTAAACCGGTACACTTTTGGACAAGTTTGCAATTTTTTGAACTCGATTTGTCCAAGTGACTCGCTTATTAGTGAGGCTAGCCAAGCTAACTCCAATCCACTCTGCCAGTAAAAAAAAGGATAAATAAAATAATAAATTAAAAATTGAATTGATGAGTGCTAGCAAAAGCAGCCACTAGTTGACTTGCAAGCCACAGCTCAAGTGGCTCACAAGTCGGCCGCCCTAGTTAGCAAGTAGCTCCCATGGCTGGCATGAGAATTTATGGGCTCAGCTTGTGTCCATATTCACCTACCAGGCGAGGCGAACCGTCCCAGGATGCGAGCAACTCGCGCTCATTGCTATCTCTAGTTGTAATGTACATTACAATTAATTCATGTAGGGTTTAAATGTCAAATTTGATAAATACCTTCGAAATCCACCGCTCAACACAAAATTTGCAGTGTCAGGTAAAAGAGAGCTAGATGCAATTTAAACTGGTGTACAATACATGAAACCCAAATACCAACAAAGTAGTACTATGTTATAGTGAAAAAAATATGAAGTTGGAGTGTGTCACATGTAAAAATCAGTAACGAAAAATCTTGCATCAAGAGAAGTACCACTATAGAATTGAGCAAGAACAAAAGTAAAGATCGAAATTTTCAATATCAGATGCCAAACATAGATTTACAAATATGGGGGAGAGAATTTCTCATCCATATTCACTAAAATCACGCCTACTATACACAGATTCTAATTCTACTCAAATCAATTCAGTTCACAATAATACATTCAAGTCTTGCTCTACTTGTAATCGGATCAAACGTGTTAACGATATGGACCAGATTCTTCATAATACTGAGATTTTTTCAAGATTTTGTTATCTTATTACCAAAGCATATCCTCAATTACAACACCAGAAGCCGATCCAAAAAAAAAAAAACGACTAATCAATCTCCCAAGTTTAAGGTAGCCTCCCTCACTTGTCGGCACTGCATAAAGGAAGCTTGCTTCCACTTCGCATTTTCTTCACATCCGGGCAAGAACAAATGAAAATCATCCGTGCCATGCTACAGAATTCCCTACGAGAATATAGCATTATATCAAATATGTGTATGTTTTATATGCGGACTTCAGTTACTTTTGTTTGTTCTAAATACTATCTAGTGGTATCTAATCCACCTTAGTAAACATGCACAAGGTTCCTTCACAAGGCCAGTTTGAATAGTATCATTTCGACATGGTTGAGATAGACAGAACACTTACGGCCATGGGTCATCTCCCATGAGCATCACATCACCTTCGTCATCCGTAAAAATAATTTCCCATTTTTTTCGTGGCCACAGCTCCCCTTTGATTCCAAACATCTCTTCCAGTTCACTTATAAGCTCGCCATATCCCTTAAATGCAGTCAAGTCCACCGCAAAACCTAATGTGACCCCTTGCATATGAACCTTCTCAAATGAATATGATACCAAACACATAAACTATGGATCATGTACTTTTTCGAGGCAATTAGTGCTGAATCACTAAGACATTATTGTTAAGAAAGGTTGTTTAGAGCATGTTTGGCTAAACTTAACAACAATTACTTACAAGTAAAAAAGCAAAATTTCAAAATATATATTTTTTTATTATTCAATGTTGGAAATGAACAAGTAACTTATTTTTGACGGTAAATGAAGAATTACTTTCACAATAAGTGTGTTTGTTTGGTAGTGCTTATAAGCATTGGTCCTACGGAATGTGTGGATAATAAGTGAGTAGTAACTGTGGGTCCTAATAAATGTTCAGATAAAAAGTATATTTGATTAGATTAATTTATAATTTAAACTATAAAAAGTATGTTTTACTTCTTTTAAGCACAGCCAAACATGCGCATCAAACTTGTGATCAACACGTACCTTGGTGCAACTTCTGGAGACGTGATTTTCTCTTTTATGAACCTCATTCGTTAGAACTTGCAACTTCTCTTGCTTTGACTCTTTGGAATCCTTCGAAAGAAAAGATTTCAGTTCTGAATCACCCGAAGACAGTTTACTTGAAACACATCCCTCACAAGCATCACTTGGTATATCGACTAGTTTTATAGTCGAATTCTCATCACGGACGCCTATTGAAGGACTGATCAGATCGACCCCAAACAATCGGCATGTTGCAACATTATGTGATTCCCTCCTGTCATTCAGGTAAGGCATGGGGCCATTACTTTGTTTTCCTGAATGTGTAGCTAAATGGTTGGAAAAAAGGGACCAAGCAGAGGCACTTCTACTTCTTTCTGTTTCTTCAGCAATCGCATTCACAGAAGTGTTTAAATTAAGGTTGCCACAGTTTTTTATATGTACACTCCTCTGTTCTTCGAGAGCATGATTTACTTCATGTGAATCATGGGATGGATTCCAGGCAGCTGGTGCTGTTGAAGTTGGAGTTTCTACACATAGTACAATTACAAATAAAAGGTCACAACGTAGACAAACATAAAAGGAAGCGGGGAAAATGAGTTGAGGGCATGTTAGATGGACATGACTATACAATAGACAAGATTTAAAGCTTCTTTTTCTTATTTTAAACTACCATGCACAACAATCTGCCTTACCAAACTAGTGATAAAAGGTTAATCCAACCTGGAACTGGGTTTTCCACACGTGATCGACACCTTTTATGCTTCGTTGCCACCGATTGAGCCAGGCTCGTGGGCACTGATACAACAACTGGTTCTATCTCCCATGGAGAAACCCTTTCAGGTCTTCGAATGGATGCAGGTTCATCCCATTGAACCTGGGAATATAAGAAAACCCGATTTAAATTTCAGTTTATATGAAATAAATTGAAAGTGAAAAGATCAGCAAAATAAAACTTACCTTTAATGATCGCCACATAGAATCTTTCCAATGAGGAGAGAAATTTTCAACCCCAATGATTGTTCCTGAAAACCTGAGTGTCAAAGGAGGAGGAGAAAATGTTAGAAACTCTCAGTATATACTTTATTATCAGCTTTTGTGTATGTTTAACAACCTTCTCTCGGGAGAATCCTCCCCCTCAAATCGCATCTTGAATCTTGAGCCAACTTCAAAACCCTGATTTACAGCATCTAGATATTTGTTCAGGCCTATGATGAATTGACTTGTTCTAAGAAGTTTTTCCATGGAAGACACGTATAAGAACATGCATGTCGAAAAAAGACTTCTTGTTAAGTATTTATAGTAAAAAGAGCATATGTATAAGACCTTGGCTTGTAATAAACAACAAAAATGGTATTAGTGGCAATGGCATGAGATGCAGTTGCGAGAACTCCTAGGTGCATGCTTTGACTTGAAATCAACGACGATGGCATGGAGCTCTGATAATGAGTACGGCGTCTAACCCCAACACGTAATTCTCCGTTCTCTCCTCTAGAATCAAAGTTTACAAAGTAAAAAATCAGAAAAGGGAAAATAAGATTTGTTTTCAAAAACATTATTGGTCATAACTTATCAGTTATCCCAAGAGAGTATCAACAAGAAACAAATACCTCAGAAATACAAAAGAATCCCCAGCAGTTAATCTCTTAGAATTAACAAATGTACTCCATCCTGTTGTCAGCAAATGCCTTCGGGGTTGACCTGTTCAATAATAGTCAGTGACTCGGTTCTGTATGCATTTCTAGCCAAAGCAGCGTTGGAAAGGTGGGAATGAAATATTACCTCTAAATATATGCTTAAAGTGCCATTCAGTCCCATGCACATCCTTGGCTACCAATTCCTGGGTTGGTGTCTGCTGGCTCATATCCTGATCAAAGATCAATTTTAGTCCAAACAGACCTGAGACCACAATCATTTCATACATAAAATAGAACTACTGATGGGCGGGAAGGCACATAAGCCGCAATTGAAAATGTAAGTGGCCCAGAAAAAGTGAAAATGAGGAATTATTACCAAGGGAGGAAGGCATTCGTTTGCATGTTTACGAAGAACAGAAAATCCACCATGGGTGCTTGTATCCGATGCTGTCAAAACCTTGCAGAATGAGTGAACTGTAGGCCTAGGAGGCTCAGGATTACACCGATCGGGACTTCTTGACTCAGTTTTCTACAATTGTTTTATTCAAAATCTAAACTAACAATTGAAAAAAAAAAATAGAAAATAGCAAGCAAAAGTAGTAATTTTATAAAATAGAAAGGAGGAAGACTTAGATGACTTACATCTGCTTCCGGCATCAAAGTAATTTGTGCATAGACTTCATCACTGTCTTTTTCAGCCTACAGAGCAGAATAATTCATCAACGACAAAATAATCTCTAATTTATTTCACTATTGAACCATTTTTAGTTGCTAATTTAGGAAATATTAATGATAATATATGCTTCTCGATGGAGAATAATTATCCAAGCAAGATGACATAACAGATAGCTGCCAAAAAAAAGAGAGAGAGAGAGAGAGAGAGATAAAAGCCATATACCCAAATTCCCAGAACCTTATCACTTATCAGAGCAATGTTATGAATTAAGACTAATCTCAATTACAGGAGCTAGTAACAAGCAAAAAACAATATATCAAAAACCCACATACACAGATTCATCGTGAGATCTTCGTTCTCTAACTATATTGAACAAGATGCGTACAAACGATATCATGCATCTCTTGTCCTAAAAAGACCGGCCTGGCTCTAAAATCCGTTATATGGTCGGAATGCTAGAGTAACCTAATAGATGTACGCACTACCCAACATATATGATTAAACTCCACAGAGTTTAACAAGCAATTTAACGCAAACATATTTCACAAAGCAAAATAAAACAAAGGAAAAAAAGGTAAAGAAGAACCATACCAGTAGCTGGATGTTATAAACACTACAAAGGATCTTTGAGGACAGATTAAACATTGTTATCTTCTGATTCAATTCCTCATTTGTTGATGCCTCCAACTAACCAAACCCAGAAAAAGAAAAAAGAAATTACTACCTCAAAAAAAAAAAAGCTTAAATTTGCAAACAAAAATCTGAACCTTAAGCAACCACAATACTTTCGATACATCAAAGATAATTACTTGTTCCATGCGACCTTGTGGGAAATAGTAAACTCTCTCTTTAATTTTTGGAACATCCACCAATGGACCAGCACAAGCCTTCCATAGCTCTGTATACAGGACATCCTCGGAACCACAACCTGAACATTCACAAGAAAATCATAGGGTAAATGAAATTATTTCCCAAACAAAGATATATTAAGAGACTCATCTTTTAGATTTCACCTTCTGCATATGAACCCATATGCTGCTGCTGTGAAAATGACCTTCTAGTTGCCATTGTTAAAGCAACCCTTCTTTCTTTTTAGATAAAAACCCACAAGGAAATTGAAATACTTCAATTCACTTCGTTACACACTTTAAAAGTCCAATAAACACACACTTCTCTCTCTACAGAATACGAAAAATCAGTGGGGGAACTGGGAAGCGATAGGATGGTGCTGCAAAATCCCAACTTTACACAAGAATCATCTTTTAATATACGCCTTGATTAGTGCTCTCCCCGCTCTCTTTCTTTTTCTCTCTGTGTGTTGTACGCCTTGCTTTTCCAGCACGTGGTTGGGTTGTCTCCGTTTCCTGTGCAGAATGTGTGCGTAGGTTAGCAGCCAATCTACCTAAACTATGGTAACTGTACAACTCGAAATGGTTTTGGAATTTCCAAGAGAAGTTGAACTTGAGAAATTATCGTGATTAAAAGTTACTTCTTTAGAATACATATTCATTCAAAATTTATTTTCAACAACACATTCTTCAATAAAATAATATTTTTCATCAATAATTTTTCCTTACTTTTTTACCACATATTTCTCATCATATCACTATTTAAAATACATTTTTTCCTCAATAATATTCATCAAACAATTATGATAAAAGAACTTATTTGACAAGACTTTTGTAAGCGTTTTATTTAATTAGGACTTAAAAAAGATACAAAAACAGAAGATATCTTACAAAATACATGAATAAATCAATGTCTTTGTCTAGCCGACTTTGATCGAAACGACAATGATTGTATAATTCAATCGGCAACATGAAAGAAAAAGAAGACTGACACGGGATTGCACATAAAAGTTGTTGAGATCCTCATTCAAGTTTTCAATCATCGCATCTCCTTTAAGCATTACGGAAAGAAAGCTAACGAACGTGAATGTCGATTAGCGTGAAATACGATGATAATAAATGTGTAAAACTATTTGTGTTTTACTCACGAATCATACAAACAAAGTCGAAGGAAATTTCACTGTATCATTGAGAAAAACTAAATTAGACAAGAAGACAAATATAAAATTGTGAGAACGTGTAACACATAATATTTTCTCTAATAAGTTGCATTTGCATAGTTTATAAGTTTTATGTACATAATAAAGTCGAATACAATGAATCTGATGGAGTGAGAATTATGTGCATTGTTCGCCGTCAATATTTCTTGTCGGCTTCTAACTGGTTGTCTGTTTCTTGGCCGGCAAACACATTTTCTCAAATCTTGTATTATACCAAAATTACCAAAATAACCTACACTTTTATGGAAGGGGAGCTTCACATTTGTGAACTTTGTTATTATTAGGGTAAATTGCAATTTTTGTCCCCAACCTTTTGTTGTGCAGTTTTCATCTCCAACTTTTCAAAAATTAGTACAAATCATGTGTATGGACGATTTCCATCCAAATGGCCATTTAAATGAGGTCTATTGACTTTAAGAAAGAGTAAACTAGTCTAAACACTTAAATCAATTTAAAAATAAACAAATAATCTCACCCAACAACAAAAGACATTGCCCTAACTGACTGCCTCATTCTCCCTTCATAATAATCATTTAAAATCACAACTCCAATAGAATTCAAGGAAGAAATCTCCCAATTATGTAGGTGGGGGTTGGTGGTGACCGCAGTAGGTGGCAATGGCATTGAGGAAGGCAGAGGAGAAAATCTTTTTCATTTTTATCTTTCAATATTTGGTAAATAAATTAAAATCAATTTTTTTATTGAATTATTAGTTTTAAATATTCTATTTTAAGACTATTTTACCCTTGACTCACAATTCATAAACCTCTTTTGACAGCTCATATGGATGGAAACCAACTATATGAACGAAATGTGCTAACTTTCGAAATGTAGGAGACAAAAAAAAAGTTGGGAATTAGATCGCTACTTTTGACAAAGGTTAAGACTAAATATGCAATTTACCCTATTATTTTGATATGTCGTTTTTACTTATTGGTGTTGTGGACAATACAAAGCATCAATGGTCTCACTTTGCCACTAGCTTGTCACAAGTAATTTTAATATAATATAGCCTAAAAATTAGGACGTGCACGGTCAGTGTTTGAACAATCAACGTGAAAATCATTTCGGAAAAGGAAAATGATCAATAGTCAAGCGTTTATTTGGCAAATTTATAAATGGAAATGGTAAATTGTTTATAACACAAAGAAGTTTTATTGTAAAAATTAACCTCTTAATCTTGTGATTAAAGTTCTAATTTATGTATCAAAGCAATTTTGCCTTTAATAAAGGAGTAAAAAGAGTAAGAACAAGCCAGTTGTACTAGGCAGAAAGCTAGATCGTAGTTTATGGCACATTCACTGTGCCATAATACTATTCAATCTTGTTCGGTGCTTTGTATCCAATATCTTCAATCGAGTAGTTTCCATTAAAGATAAATTATTTGATTTTAAGCATTAAAATTTATATTAAAAATTGAAAGTTCACTAATAAAATGTAGCAAGTTGGTCATCGACTATGCATAATCGGTCCTTAATAGTAAACGCTCTCTTAATCAATAATAAATTGTCATGTAATCACTGAATATCTAACCCTATAAAGTAAGATTTTGCATCACAATTTGGATAATTCCCTCAATTTTTAAACGAAGAATATTTTCATGACGGTTATGTGATAACTTAATGGAGATTTAAAATGTTTCAATCATTGAAGATGAATTTTAAATGATAATAAAACTTCGAGGGCCAACTACACAATTTTCCTAAATTTTGGGAGCACTTGACTTGATGCACGAGTGGGTTGACATCCCTCTTTATATTCCGCCTAGGATTACGAATCTGACGTGGCGGATGCCCCACTAAGAAAAACAAATGATTTTTTTAAGAGATAATTGCAGCAGCGATTTCAAACTTTTGGATTTTTAACGGACTTTACTTTAAACTTCAGCTTGTGCCAATAAAGGTCCCAAACTTTTGAAAAATTAGCAGCTGAAGTCCAAATTGATGAAAACCGCCAATTTGACCGTTGGATGACCAAGAAAATTGAAATTTGACCAAATTTGACCTTATTAAAAGGGTAAAAGGATAACTTTAGAATTAACTTTTTTTTTTTCAAATATTATTAACGATAAAAACAATTAAAAAACAAAAAATAAAAAAAATAAATCTGCCCAACCTCCAATCCCCACCCTTATCTTCATCTACTTCCCCAACCCCAACATCCAACCAAACACAATCCAAAGCAGTTGATCGCCACCATCAAACCCACGATCGATTGGTGGACGGCTACCTCGTTTATCTCAAAGTAGTCAATTCAATTCTACAAGAAATTATTGGTTAAGAATCCCACCGCCACCACTTACACCGTAATAGCAACATAGAACATTCGATCAAGTACAGACCAATGTGATGCACTTTCCTTGTTTGAAACCCTCAAAGCAAATCACGCTATTACTATAATCGAGATGCACTTTTCCCTTGTTGAAACCAAATGGCATTGCCCCTATATTTGGTGCAGAGAGTCCCCTTTGTAAATCCATGGCTTCTGGCTTTGATCTTACTGAGAGATCACAAAATTGGTTGAAAATAGATTTTATGAACGAGAAAACAAAAACCATGTACACCATTGGGAGAACATAAATAGGTAAGGATCATTCAAATAGATCTTTTGGAATTCCTATAACTTTTGGGTTCGATTTAGTGGAGGCGATGGTCTAGTTTAAAAGGAATAAAAGTGGAAGGTGATGATTCGATTTAGTGGATATGATTTTGGTTTTTAGGTGGCTGTGGGTTTGGTGGTGGCGATTGGCGTTCAACATCTTTGGATTATGGTTTAAAGGGTTAAATCCACCAATGGCTACCAAATTTTATACTTAGTGTCACCATGATCACCCAATTTATTTTGTTTCACTATGACCACTCAATTTAATTTTGTTTCTCCATGTCCACCAAATTTCATATAACGTTTCACAATGACCACCAAATTTCATATAACATTTCACCATGATCATCCAATTTTTTTCACCATTTTTACTAATTTTAAAAAGAGTAAAACGGTAATTATATAAATAAAATAAAATAAAATAAAGTTTTTTTAAAAAAATAAGTTTGTATTTTATTTTAAAAACGTTTTTATTTAATAAGTTTTTATTTTATGTTATTTTTCTAAGTAGCTTTTTAAAATAATTATTTTATTTTATTTTATATTTTTAAGTAACATTTTTTTAAAAATAAATTTTTATTTTATTTTATTTTTTAAAATAACTTTTTATTTTAATCATTTTAAATTTTATTTTATATATATAATGCAAAGTTACCGTTTTATCCCTTTTAAAATTAATGAAAATTATGAAAAGAAATTAGGTGGCCATGGTGAAACTTTATATAAAATCAGGTGGCCATGATGAAACTTTATATGAAATTGGGTGACCACGTTGAAATAAAATCAAATTTGGTGGCCATAATTACACTAAATATAAAGTTTGGTGGCGTAGTGAAACAAAATCAAATTGACGGTTTTCATTCATTTGGATTTCAGGTGCTAATTTTTCAAAGATTTGGGACACTAGCTGGCACAAATTGAAGGTTAAAGGTAAAGTTCGCTAAAAATCCATAAGTTTGGGATCACTGCTGCAATTAAAATTAATTTACTTGATTCTCAGTACTATTATTCCTTTTCTGTATTTTAATGATATCATGCCCATATAACAAAAGCATTTTGGGTTGTATCCATGTGATGACAATTATGGGGCTAAAAATGAATTATTAAACGGTAATTGGAATCTATTCATTAAATTAATAAATTGCTTATAATTAATTAAATCTGTTATAATTAAGCAAATGACATCCTATTAGAACAACAAAAAGATAATGAAAGTGGAAATTTGGTCCCTGATCATTTGCAATTGGGCTGGCCACCATGCCCACATACACTTTTGGAACAAAAAAAGAAAAAAAATCTGATTTACATTCATACTACTTGAAAATATAGTGGATAAAAGTTCAACTAGTGAACAATAGAGTCGACCCAACAGGGTCGAAATAGTTTGGAGACAAAAACTCGTACCTCATAGAATAGAAGATGATTTACCAAGTTGCGACTATTCAAGCGTAAAAAAGTTCTCAAATTCCCAGTTGCAATTTGTTTTCAGTAATTGGATCTTTCGTTCACCAAATATCCAATCTTATAAGAAAATAACTCTTATCTGCATAGATCTCATATTGAAAAAGGAATTTTCTTAATATTCCAATGTTATATTACACATCATATTTGTTAACTTAAAAGCTGATGGAATCTTTGCTGCAAAGGCCTCAAAATATTTGAATCAAGAGAGAGAAGCTTTAGAAACTTGCATGGTTTTGCCTAATTTTATTTATCAGTTGGATCTACTCGACTCGATAATTTACTTTCAACTCATGATGCTCAAAATGGAACCCAACTAAACCCTGTCAAGTTGGCTCGATGCAATCCGTGACACTTGCACTTACTATCATACACATCCGTGCAAACGCATTACACACATGCTACCTAGAATTGTTGGGTGCTCAAATCATCCACTAGGCTTCAATTACTACATCTACTCCACTAACAAACAGAACAAAAGTTGGGGTTATATTTACATATTAAATATTACAAATCTCAAATTATTAGTGTGTAGTTAGCCATGTGCTTTTACTGTTAAATTTAAGTAATCTATCTTAGCTATTGCAATATGAAAGGTTCAGTGGTCCACAAAGTTTGTGATCGGCTCCAAACCTATAATGGGACGCATTGTCTTCTTTTTCGTTTTTTAATATTGTACACTTTATTTTGTTAAACAAGTAAATTCGGAATGTTTGGAATGCAATAATACATTGAATAAAATCTTAACTTTTCTCCAACATGAACTACCACGTATTCAATCTTCCTCATGTACCATCTCACCTGAAGAAAGGCTTGATGACTCCGTAGTCATTCTCATGACTCAACTAGCAAAATGACACAAAAACATCTATATATATATAGATATAAAAGGGGTTATTGCATACCTTTAGTGAAGAGACAAGGGCCATATCTATAGAGAGAGTCATCTTCTAATCACAATAGATCTAAGTTCGATTATGTCGGACTAAATAATTGGGAATGGAACTCGAGATTAGTGGCCGCATCGTAATTTTTGTTTTGTTTCATCACTATTCAATATTGTAACTTTATTTAAAAAGTGAATAGTGAGATGCTACAAAAGCTAATACAATTGGATAGAAGTATAGACTCCAACTTAAGGCAAAAGCACGCAAAACATCTACTTTGACGAGCCAAACCAAAGTAGTTTAGGGATTTAGCAAGTTGCACAATATTTTAATTAATCCATAAATATGTGCACCTACCTATCTATGAAAAATGTATATATATGTCACATATATAAAAATAAAAAATTAGCATCTTGTCACTATGCAAGAAGTTGATGCTAACGAATGCAATGACGTATTAAACCATGGAATTTAATATACACACTTTAATAACTTTTCATCAATAAAGTACGTGACAAATATGTGAACGCACATTTATCAAATATGTATCCTTTATTCAAAGGAATGTTCTGCTTTTGTCTGAATATCTTAGATTAAGAGTGTGGGCTGTGATGCCAGAATCCAGTCCACTTAAGGCGATGATGATTGGCCTTCGATCCATTCCAATATAACTGTTTCAGCTGAAGTTGGCCCGGTGAAACCAGGCCCAGAACCCAATCCAAACTTAGTAAAAGTCAACTGCTATGAGCCGTTGGATTTAATCTGCCTAATCTCAAGGTTTTGCTATTTTGAAGGATTCTAATCGTTTCTAGAATTCATTCGATTCACTCTCTATTCTTTCGTTCTTCTAGAGACTTCGGAGTGTTCTCCTGTTCATCTATTTCTTCGTGAGGTTTACTCTAGAATCAGTTTCTTGAGTTGTTTTCTTTGTGAAATATATGTGTTTGTAAGGCCTTTAGTGTGGTAGTGTTGAATCTCTCAGTCTCATTGAAGTAACTTTGTGTTTACGGTTTGACTGTGGGGGTTTCTGGTGGATCTGGGCTTGACAGTGTTGAATGTGCTTTGGATTGATGTTCTGAGCCTATTTTCTGTGAAGCTTTGATGTTCGGTGGTTATTGTGCATAGTTCGATGTATTAGGGTTGTTTCTATTGTAATAGGATTTTGAGATTCTTCGATCTGTAACTTTGTGTTCGATCTTTGTATAACAGTGGTATCAGAGCCTTAGTAGGCTACTCTTGGGGCTTCGATCGAGATTTGGAGCCTGAAAAATTAATTTTCAGTCTCCAATCTTGGATCTCTTGAAATCGCGAAAACCCTAATTCTTGGTACATCGATTCTTGGAGTCTTTTGGGTGTTCTTGGTTTAGTACTGTGACTGGAGGTGACTGTTGGTACATGTGTTCCTTATTCTGGTTCGATTGAGTGATTCCATGTGTGGGGTTTTTTCGATTGAACTCTGAAGAACACCACCCCTGCTGTGAACTCTATGTCCTCCTGCTGTACTGAAAGTGTGGAGTTGGTAGCTATTCGTTAGTTGCCCTCTGGTTTGCACGTTTCAACCCTAACTGCACCCTCCCATGTGTCTTGACTCATATTTTTGTCATACTGCTTAGAGTGATCAAGTTGAGCCTTGACCTGAGAACATGATTCTCACGGAAACTTGGTGAACTTGGTCATTCTTGTTGCATCTGTAGTACTCATTTCTAGAATTCTGCCTTGCTATATTATCAGTTTCTTGATTCAGTCTTATAGCATACCTGTTCATACCTGATTGTATATTGTTTCTGAACATGTTATTGTTGATTAGCATATATTCTTGAGTCTATTTATGTGTCTATTGCCTATAATGCTTTTGTAATCTT
>CAIGRT010155879.1:0-14781 GCA_903798405.1 Fraxinus platypoda
GCTATTAATTTGAACTCGATTGAATGCGTAGTCTTCGGGAGTTCAACACTTTACACACTACTACATTACTTGTTCACGATTCCTTTCACTTGCGGGAAATCAAATGATCAAGTTCTTGGCCGTTGCTATGGACTATTGTTTTTGATAAGTTTAGTTAATTTTATCTTTAATCCGAATTTTCACTTTTTTTATTTTCGCTCATTATAGTAGAAAAAATTTACAGTGTTCTTGCTTCCCTTTTTAGGATATTGTATGCAAAGTTCTAGAACTGGTGATCTCGCTCAATTTGACCCAGAGATCGAACATATTCAACATTCGAAAAGGACAACAGTTGGTAACACACCAAAAACAGAAAAATGGAAGACATGACAGAGGAAAATCCGAATCAAATAGCCATCGGGATTAATTTGGGAGTAGCATAACAGAATGTGGTTGCAGTTAATAAAAATGCAGGGCTCATGGGAGAGTACATGGTTCCACCGGTTGTGGAAAGCCAATCTAGAGTAGTATATCCGGGGTTTGGTCAGGTAAATTTCTACCTGAGGACTGATGTGATCAACATGTTTCAAAACGTGCTACAATTCTTCGTGAGAGCTATGGAGAATCTCAATGCTCATATATCAAGATTTTTGGACATGTGTGCAACTATCAAGTATCTATGGGTTTCCAGTGAAGCAATTAAACTAGACTTTTCCCACACACTGAGAGACTCAGCCAGCGAGTGGTTAGACACTTGTCCACGTCAGAGTATCACTACATGAAACCAATTGAGTCAGAATTTTTTTAGCAAATATTTTCCATCGAAAAGGATTGCCAAGTTGAGGGACGAGATTGACACATTCCAACGACTGGACTCAGAATGCTATTCAGAGGCTTTGGAACGAAATAAGGGTTTACTCTGCCAATGTCCACAACATGGATTGCAAAAATGACTTCAGGTGCAATACTTCTACATTGATCTAAATCTGATAAGCAGGACTAATGTAGACTCTGCATTTGAGGGTTCTATGATAAAAAAGAACCGTCAATCAAGTCTACCCAATCATGGAGGATCTGACATTCACTAGTGCACTTTGGCCTACTAAAAGGACGAGTGGAAAGAGAGTTGATGTTGTATTCAAAGTTGATTCTTTGATAGCGATTTCAGCACCTTTGGCATCATTGGCACGAAGGTGGATCAGATCAACGCAACCCAGACAACGGGACCGAAATGCTAACATTGTGGAATGAACCGTGAAAGTGTTGTTGTAATGTAGGGTCTCTTTTTGTTCAGACAATGGGAGATGTGAACTACACTCAGAATTTTCAAAGGCAACAAAACAATCCAAATCCAAATCCTAATACCTATTGCCGAGGCTAGAGAAATCACCTAAGTTTTTAGTAGGGTAATAACTAGGGAGCTCAGACCACACCATAGCAAACTACGCCACTAGGTTTTCAGCAGACTAAAAATAAATCTTCGTTAGAAGATATTGTTATTAAATTGGCAGAAATATCTACCCAACACATGAAAAGAACAAATAAAACCTTGCAAATTCAGGGAGCTGCCATCAAGAATTTGGAAAATCAGATGGGACAAAGAGGGAAAGCACTTTCAGATAGACTACTAAGAGCATTGCCCAGTGACACTGAGATAAATCCCAATCAGCAGTTAATGAAAGTAAAGGTTGAGAAGGAAGAACATATTGAGGCAATGACTACCCGCAGTGGTGTTCAACTGCCAAAAATTAACGTAAAGAGACAAGTTGCTACAAAAGAAAAGATACATATCACAGCCGAGGAACAATTGAAGGAATTTAAGCAAAACAAAAAAGTAGAGACAAAAAGAGCATTAGAGGATCTAAAGGTTATGGAAATCGCTCCTACTAAAGAATTTGTGTCACTACTACCTTTTCCACAAAGACTGCAAAAGAAAAAGCTCGATGATCAATTCGAGAAATTTTTGGATATGCTAAAAAAGCTCCACATCAATATCTCATTCATCGATGCAATTCGATAGATCCCGATATATGCAAAGTTCCTGAAGGATATGATATCTAAGAAAAGAAAGCTTTCAGATTAGGAAAAAGTGGCATTGACCGAAGAGAGCAGTGCAAGACTGTAAAATAAATTGCCACCAAAACTTAAGTACCCAGAAAGTTTTACTTTACCCATTTCACTATGCAAATAATTTCATTTTAATGCTTTATGTGATATAGGTGCAAGTGTAAATTTAATGTCTTTGTCTACTTTTAGGAAACAAAGAGTTGGGGAAGTCAAATGATCGAATATGACGCTGCAGCTAGCAGATGGAGCATCAGATACCCATGGGGCAAGGTTGAGAATGTGTTCATCAAGGTTGGAAAACTCAAAACCTATTTGTTATTCGTTTAAGGTTGCTATTAATTTGAATTCGATTGAATACTTAGTTTTCGTGGGTTCGACACTTTACACACTACTATATTACTTGTTCACGATTCCGNTTAAGGGTATTATTAACTTTAACTCGATCAAACATGTAGTCCTCGTTCGTTCGACACTTTACACACTACTATATTACTTGTTCACGATTCCGTTCACTTGCAGAAAATCAAACGATCAATATCTTTAATAAAAAGTCGTGTTTGTCGTGAAATATGATTTACAATGCATTTTAAATGTTTCTTAATATATTTCAAAATATTCAACATTCGTAGTAAAATTTATTGTTTAGTAAATGATGTTTGTAATTAAATTTATTTCGCAACACAAAGATAGAATAAAGATATAGTGTAGATATAATTTTAAAATAGAAGTTTAACCCAAATTATATTTGTTTAGATTAGTTTATGATAGTTTTAATATTTTGTAAAAATTCTAGTTGATTAGAAGTTCTTTTGATTTTAACTTAGTTACTCTACATATGCGAGACTTACTCATTGAAATATACACCCTTCAATCTATGAATAAATTGATTTCACTTATCCTAATTTCTTGTCTTCTTTGATCATGTTTCTCTCTTTGTTTGTTGTCAAATTGTTACGTTCTTGCACCAATTATATATTGATTTGAAAGTGTAACTCATTGAAACTTATGATATTAATTGACCAGACTTAACACTTCTAGATTATTAAATATCTATGTCATATTTTTATGAGATTAAAAACTAATATGTAATATTTTTCCGTATTTTCCAATCAAAAAATTAAATTATGGTAAATAACGCACAATACAATAGCAGTAATGAACAATACAATTATAGTAAATTAAGATGCAATATCAAATACCAAATGTAAAAGCACCTAAAATTTATGCATTCTCATATATTCGCATCTATCATAAAAATATAGTTGGGTAATATATAAGAGTAGGTTTAACATTACTCGAGAGAGATTGTTAAATAAAATAGGAACATTGATTCGTCAAATTCAATCGTATTGTCAACATGTAAAATTAAGTTTTAAAATAATTATTGCATGGGAATTCGGGATCCTAGTGCGTTTGTCATTTATTAAACACATTAAGTTACATTTAGTTTAGTTAATTTACTCTTAATTGCATAAGTTGCTTATTTTAGTTATAATTTTGTCCAATTGGTACCAGGATTCAACTTAAGTCTCTCATATGATGGAGATCTTGGGTTCAAATCCTGAGGGACGCGTCAAAAGCCGTGAGAAGATAAGTGGGCAGAAGCCTACCCTAGAGCGGACAGTACGTAAGATAACGGCTTCGATGAGAGGCCGGGTCGTTACAAATCTCACAAACAAACACATCATATTATTATTGTTTCGGTTAAGGTCGTGATAATTAAAATTGGACTAAATCAATCTTCGTAAGAAGATATTTGGACTCAAAATCCACTTTATTACTTGTTAATGAATCGTACACTTGTAGTGATTTTAATTCGAAATATATTTTTGTGAACAATGCTCCTCCGATTCTTTATATTGAACAAGTGCAATTTGGTTGATCATCAATTTCCCCGAATCAACTCCAATTAAACCTCAATCTAACATTTTTTACTCCTATTGCATCCAAGTGCATTCAAAATCGAGTTTTACATACAATTAACATAAATTAACTTAAATTAAGTAGATATTTGCTAAATTAGCAATGAACAAGCAAATATAAAGGTGAAATAAGTGCATAAAATACGTTTATCACAAGTTATAACCAGTAATCATTTTACGCGTTGAGTTAGATATTTCAATTAATTGCTATATGGGCTCTGACTTGATTATATTCCCTAATTTGGTAAATAACAAGCACAACCTATTTATCTAAATTTGTGAATATTATATTGATTTAATAAATAAATCGTTGATACTGATTTCCATTCAATAAACTTCACACATCTAGATTATAGGTTATCTATGTATCATTTTACATGTTGAGTTAAAGATTTAATTTAATTACTACATGGGCTCCGACTTAATTATATTCCCTATTTTGAGTCAATAATAATAATGAAAAAACCTATTTTATTTAAATTCATGAATATTATATTGATTTAAATAAGTAACTCATTATAGTGATAATTCATCTAAATTAAACTATATTGAGAAGAATCTCTCTCCGACTCGAGCAAATGCTTCGAAAGTAAAGTGTTACATAGTTAGAGTGTGTTTGTTAGAGATTAAAATTGAAAAATTAGCCATTATTGTTGATTTTTATTAGACGAGTGGGACCCAATAACGGCTATAATTTCAATTTTAATTAGATTAAAATTTCTACCAAATAGGCTCTTAGTTTATTGTTTACAACAAAAGGCATATAGGAGATCTATATGATTACCTTCACAAATGAATTTTTCGTAGAATGAAGGTCAAAACAATATGATTACTCTTCATCTATGGATTTTAGGAGAATGATTGAAACTCTTTTTAGTTTCTTATAACGTATCTATGTATGTAATATTTTATGAGATTATAAGTTATTCTGTGAATCTGTGATCTTTTTCCACATTTTTCAACCAAAATCAAATTGTAGTGATATCGCAATACAATTGTCTCAAATTTCTAAAAAATTTACATAATTCATTATAATTTGTAATCTTTCTCCAGATTTTTCAACCAAAAATTTAGATTATAGTAAAAATTCATAGTACAGTTGCTGTAATTAATAAAATGAGAGTAATCAATTTGATGAATTTACATAATTCATTTAGACCCATAAAATATACACACGAGGTTACAAGCAATTACTTGTAATCTTTCTCTAATTTTAAAATCTGTAATTAGATTATAGTACGTAATATCTTACAACTGGATCGAGTGCAAGAAAGCAAACTATAAAAAGGTCGAGTTTAACGATGTGTAAAATCAAATGCATCCTAGTACAATTCAAAAATGACTTCAATTACAACGAAGTTATTTTTCTATTTACTTCTACTATCATTCAACCTCGTTCTGACCAAAAGCTCAACCGGATACGATGTTCATGTTATTAACAGCCTTCCGCAAAATACACCTCCATTATTAATTCATTGTGCATCAAAAGATAACGATCTTGGAAACCACACACTTTATGTGAATGATGATTTTCATTGGCATTTCCACATGAATTTTTTTCGAACTACTATGTTCTTTTGTCACTTTTGGTGGGGTTCAAAGGATAGAGCCTTTAATGTTTTTCATTATAAATATGCAGCGTATGGCAATGCATGGTGGTATGTCAAGGAAGATGGGTTCTATTATGATAATAAAATCCCTTCTGATCCTAATGACCTGGAAAAATTTTATCATTGGTAATAAAGGGATGCATAAATGCCCTACTGTGATATTCTACTAAATGATTAATAAAAATATTTATTTTTGTAAATGTTGCGGTTTATATTTTAGTTTCCCTATGTTTATCTTTGCGTTTTGATAGATGAGTATTGAATCTGTAAATACTAGAACTCATTTTCAAGAGAGACTCCAATTCTTACTTCAATCAAATTTTAATTTTTTTCAATAAATTAGAAATTTATATATGTCAATCTAATTATACATATAATTATTTTGATCGCATTACTATTATTATGCCAATGTTTGGTTTTGATAAAAAAAAAAAAAATCAAATTTTTAGTAGGTTTTTTATAAAAGTCGATGAAATGTGTGGTGGATAAGTTTGAAAGAACTGTTGGTCTCATGAAATGTACAATTGAATATGAATTTAGTGAAAAATGAGTTTTAAGAAAAACGAACCAAACCAAATATAGGCTAAATATCTTAAATAGAATAAATATTTTAGGCACTTGTTAGTCTTATTAAAATTGTAAAAAAAGAATACTATAAACTCGTTGTAAATAATAATTTATTAGTAAATGACAAGTATACCTCTACAACCTTAATTTTTATTACCATTGTATCCCTAATTCTTCCCTATAAATATGGGGGTTTAATTCTCAATATAGTACACACAATTCTATTGACTTCTTTAGTTTTTTCTCTTCTCTCTCTAACTTATAACACGTTATTAGCACAAAATTTTAACCAATTGAATTAGCAAAATTTATTTCTCTTTTTGCATATAAATCTCTAGCCAATTGAGATAGAAATTTTGTTTCATTCAATCAAAGAAAGACAAGAAGTTTTAGCCAATTGAGTTTATAAAGAAACTCTTATTTTCTACTCAAACAAAAGGGCAGTGTTCTCTTAATTTTAAATTACAGAACAAAGCAGTATAGTTATTCCAATTTGACTATACCAATTTACGATAGACAAATATTTGCTTAAATATACTTTTTTCGTTCAATATTTTCAGTAGAATATTGTATAATATTCTTGAAAGGAAACAATATAAATCAATATTTCAGAAAAATATTGTAGTATTCGTTGAAAAGGAAGATTATATTTACATTATTTTGTTACTTTTGTGGCACAAATTTATACATATAATATTTAAAATAATATTGTATTATTACTCCTAAAAATGTATAATATTTTTTCATATCATATTCTTGAATATAATTTGTTTCTAATTCTGTTTTCTTGAAGAAACACAATTTATTATGTTGTGGTTTAACCCAAATTCTAGTGGGTATTCAAATCTAAATTGGAGTGGTTTTGAAGATATCAAAATTAGGGACCGGAAAAAAAGTCGTCACATTTTTGCTACTCTGAAGCTACCTAGACGCTCGAGCGAGCCTGGAAAAAAACAACCCAATACTTGGTCGCTCGTCTAGCGCTACTCTATCGCTCGAGCGATCGGCTGTCGCTCGCCTCTCGTCCGCCTGTCGCTTGAGCGACGGTCTGTTCGACCCAAGCCCATTTTCATTTTTAACGCAGTTTTGAACTCCTATTCTTCCACAACTTATTCTCTAGGGTTTATTAGATTTAACTCGCAAAACTTATGATTCTCCTGCAATTGACCCCTTATTTTATATTGAGCAATTGCAATTGATTGATCATCAATTACTCCGAATCAACTCCAATTAAACTCCAATTCACATTTTTCACTCCAATTGCATCCAAGTGATATCAAAGTCTGGTTTTATGTACAATTAACATAATTTAACCTCAATTAGGTAGATGTCCACTCAATTAGCAATGAATAAGCTAGAATAGAGCCCAAATAAGTGTATAACGATTTTAAACATTAATGATAATGGTTTAATTTACTTGTGTAGGTACTTGGCTGGAGTGGGCAATTAAGAATTTAGCCTTTTAATAAGAAGCACAATGCAACCAAAGCCCTTGACAACAAGTTACTGAACCGAAGGTGAAGAATGTAAGTTCTTGTGCTAATTTGTGTTAAATCTCAACCACAGAAGTCAGTCAATTAATGCTGATTTTTTTTATCTAAATTCATGAATATTATATAGAAATATATAACTCATTTATGCTGATTTTTATTCACCAAACTTGCACACTTCTAGATTTTAGGGTATAATATATGTAATATATATGAGATCATAATCTATAACCTGTAATATTTTTCTAGTTTTTCAACCAATATTCAAATTACAGTCATAACACAATAAAATTGCAACATCTTACTATAAAATGATTGTAAATGGATTAATGAATTAAATAATTCATTATAATCTGTATCAATTTCTTCAACCAAAATTCACATTATAGTAACAATGTGTCAAACAAATTGCATCAACTTACTATAAAATGAGTGTAAACAGTTTGACGAATTTACGTAACTCATTAAGATGCATAAAATATATCATGATGTTAAATTAGATTATAGTGATAAATTTCAACTGCAGTGTGAGAAGAACATTATAAAGTGGTCAAGTTTAATGATGTTAAACATCGAATGCTTACAGTCCAAAAATGACTCCAGGTACGAAAAATTTATTTTCTATCTACTTGTACTGTCATTCAACCTAATTCACACCAAAAGCATCAAAACTGGAAGTTATGTTCATGTTATTAACAAACTTCCCAAAAACCCACCTCCATTATTACTCCATTGCGCTTCCAAAGATGATGATCTAGGACGTCACACACGATTTTCAATGGCATTTCTTCATAATTTTTTTCAGAACAACAATGTTCTTCTGCCACTTTTGGTGGGATTCAAAGGATAAAGCTTTTGAAGTTTTAAATTCATGTATATTCTTGTATGAGAGATTGGATTTTCTAGATTGAGAAAATGACTTTATGAGAAAATTTATGGTGTGAAATAAAATTATTTGAAAAATTATACATGTAACACTCTAAGTACAACTCTAAGATCAATTTCTTCATTGAAAAAACCATAAAAATATTATTGAGTTCGTATTATTATAAATAATAACCTTATATGTCAACAATCATCTAACTCTCCGCTTAGCAAAGTGGGAAGAGTTAAATTACCATTTATTATCCGGGGACAAATGCCACAAATCTGAGAATACCAGAGCAGGCCAAACTTGTTTTAAGAATTATAATCCAACTCCGCTTCGACCAAATTTACTTCTTTGTCAAAATTTCTCTAAGTTAGAAATTTATTTTTCACTACAAATTGAGGAGTTCTTCGGGGGTAAACTTTTTAGTTGTATTTCTACTAAAGTCTACTTTCTTGCTTCATTGATTGTCATCATAGAAAGTTTATTTCTTGTATGTCTAGACTAAATAATTGTGACTAGTTACAAATTTTAATTGATAAATTTAAATTCTGCATAGAAAACCTATGCACTCTTCTCTAAGTATAAATGGATCAAAACGTCATTTTTTTTTTTCACTTAGGTATCTAATTGGAACTTTAAAGGTAGGATTACTATATGTAAATCAAAGCGATAAGCTAATGCTTATGGGATATGTAGACTCTAATTTTGCTAGCGCTCACAAAGAACATTGATAATGGTTAATTTACTTGCATAGGTACTTGTCTTGAATTGGCAATGATGAATTTAACCATTTAATAAGAAGCATAACGGAACCAAAGAACTTGACAACAAGTTAGTGAACCAAGATGAAGAATGTAAGATCTTGTTTAACTAACACGTAGTCTTCTTATTTACACTTGAGGACAGGTGACATGAATGGAATGGGCAAGGATATGAGCCCTGGATTGTGCTACTTTGTGCTAAATCTAGTGTTCTCAAAATTGCATCCACTGGTTAAATCGAAAATATTCAGAATCGGCTGGATATCTGGTTCAATTGTGCTTTGTAAAATTGTTCGTTCAGAAATAGCATAACCGAAAATGGATTGACCCAGACACGGTTTTCACAGTTTTAAAAAAACACACATTTTTCCGCCCAACACTTTTTTAAATACAATGGAATGCACACAAAGATGTACTTAAATGGAATGTAAATTTAGCATAATTCTTAATATAAATATCTTTTGTGTTGCTTTAAATTATTAATTAAATAAAGAATACTTATCATGGTATCATTGACTAACTAGATTTAGACTTATTTTTAAAAAATATGTATATTTTTGAATACCTTTGCCAATCTGGTCAAATCGTTCTATTTTGTTCAATCCTTTAGCTTTTTCGGATCAATGTTCGAGCCAATTTTTGAAATAATGGTAAATTCTAAAGTACTGAAATTCAATCAGTGGCTGAACTGGGTCACAGAAGGTCAAGTGACCCTTTGGGTCACACGATATTGGAATAAGTAGTTTGTAGAAAGTTATTTTAGTATGTTCCATTTTACTTTGTTTTCTAGTGCTCATCCGGTTAGTATATATATCCGGTGAGTGCGCAGTTACCTCCACTATGGATATAACACAGGTATGCAGATCATATCTGTGGTGCTTACGGAGGACAATTATGCGACATGGAGTCATGCTGTAGTCATGGCTTTAAGTGTGAAGAACAAAGAAGGATTCATTGATGGATCTATAGATAAACCGAGTTCTGATGATCCGCTGTACAGCGCTTGGAGGCGATGCAATCACGATGTATCCTCGTGGATCATCAATTCTATTCCTAAGAAGCTTTATCCAAGTGTATTAATGCACAAGGATTCAGCTAGAGAAATATGGACTGAGCTGAATGATCGATATAGCCAAGGTAATGGACCTCGAATTTATGAGCTGAAGAAGTAGATCTATTCGATTTCACAGGAAAACAGCTCAGTTAACTCATATTTTAATTGATTTAAAGGACTGTGGGAGGAACTTGATAACTACAGACCAGAGATTATTTGTGTTGATTATAAAAAGGAAGATCAAGTTATGCAATTCTTAACGGGGCTCGATGACCTCTATTTTGGAGTTAGAAGCCAGATCTTAATGATGGACCCCCTACCGCCACTTAAGAAAGTGTTTGCTCTCATTTTGCAAGATGAGAGGCAGAAGGAAGTTACAACTAAGAAGCAGCAGAACTTTGAAGCAGCTGTGTTTGCTAATAATATAGTACAAGGATCCAATGGAACTCAGAGAAATGTTAGGCCAAATCAATTACAAAGAAAAGAGATTCCTATATGTAGCTATTGTGGCATGCTTGGTCACCTGAAGGGAAAGTGTTACAAGTTAGTAGGATATCCTCCTAGACATTGATTTGCTAAAGGCAAAAATGTTGTGGCAAATGCTGTAGGACAGGCTTCTGATGGTAATCAATATGATGTTATGGAGTCTCTTTCAAGGATCACCATCACTCTAGACCAGTGTAAGCAGGTTTTGGCTATGTTAGTCCCTCATCTGAAAGGACAAATATCTACTGGATCTCAAACACAAAATTAGTCTCAGCATCAGGAACCACCTACTACTGACTACTCAGTACTAGATATCTTTGCCTTCTCAGGTAAACGTATATTTCCTAATACACATGATCGTGCAGCATTGCTATTTTCAAACAACAAGTCAGCTATTCACATTGCTAGTAATCCGATTTTCCATGAAAAAACAAAACATATAGAAATCGATTGTCACATTGTTAGAGATAAAGTCAAGGCTGGAGAAGTTAAGATGCTACATGTGACTTCACAAGATCAGCTGGCAAATGTGTTAACTAAACCGTTAGGAGGAATGAAGTTCAAACACTTGATAAACAAGATGTGAATTCTGAATAGACATCTCCCATCTTGAGGGGGAGTATTGGAATAAGTAGTTTGTATAATGTTATTTTAGTTTTTTCCATTTTACTTTGTTTTCTAGTGCTCATCCGATTAGTATATATATCCGGTGAGTGTGCAGTTTTACATGGTAATTTTCATTTTTCATAAGGCAACAGATTTTCCCGTCTCTTTTCTTCTTCACTCTCTAGAATTCTTCTCTTGTCAATTTCACACACGAATCCGTCACTCTTCTTTGAACTTTTCTCTCTCCTCTAAGAAGCTCTAAATTTCTCTCTTCGTTTGATATTCTTATCCTTCATTGATTTTGCATGTTTATGGCTATATATTTCCCTTGCAAATCAGTGAAATAATATTGTTTTTTAGTGTCCTGGTCTACGGTCTACCGTTTGGAGAAGGCCTGATGAACAGCACTTTGTTTTGCTCTGAGGCTGAGGTTTTTGGTATTAGAGGAGTCTTTGGTTGATTCTTGGTGAAACTTGTTGCCATTATTGAGGAAGGCTTGTGCAGTAACTTGTTTTGCTATAAATCTTAGCCCATCATGTTGGCTAGAAGATTCAGTAGAACCGATTGTACTACATGTACATCACTACTTACAAATTTGTTTATTAATAGATGATACGATGAGATTTGGCTAGGTTAAAATCTCATCAACCAAAAAAAATAAAAAAATTCATGAATATTATGTTGATTTAAATAACTCATTTACGTTGATTTCAACTCACCAAACCTGACACTTTTAGATTTAGGGTATCTATGGAATATTTATATAATTATAAGCTGTAACCAGCAATCATTTTACAAGTTAAAATTTTAATTTAATTTAATTTCTACATGGGTTCCTACTTAATTATATTTCCTAATTTGAGTCAATAATTAACACAACAACCTATTTTTATCTAAATTCATAAATATTATATTGATTTAAATAAGTAACTCATTTATTCTGATTTTTATTCACCAAACTTGACACTTCTAGAATTTAGGGTATATATGTAATATATATGAGAATATAATCTATGAACTGTAAATTTTTTTCTTCCCAAAATTCAAATTATAGTAACAATTGCAGCAATGCACTATAAAATGAGTTTAAACAGTTTGATGAATTTACATAATTTATTTAGATGCATAAAATATATCATGAGGCTATAAGCTTTTATTTGTAATCATTCTCTAATTTTCTATTATGTAATTAGAATATAGTGATACATTTCAATTGCAGTGTAAGAAGCACACTATAAAATGGTCGAGTTTAACGTTGTTAAACATCAAACGCTTACAGTCCAAAAATGACTTCAGTTACAAAGAAATTGTTTTTCTATCTACTCGTTCTGTCAATAAACCTTATTTGCACCAAAAGTGTTGGATATGATGTTCATGTTGTTAATAACCTTCCGCGGAATTCACCTCCATTATTAATTCATTGCGCTTCAAGAGATGACGATCTAGGAAATCGCACACTTTACGTGAATAATGATTTTCATTGGCATTTCCAAATGAATTTTTGGAAATCGACTATGTTCTTCTGTCACTTTTGGTGGAATTCAAAGGATAAATCTTTTGAAGTTTTTAATTATGATATGTCTCAGCGTTGCAGTACATGTGTATGGTCCGTCCGGGCAGATGGGTTCTATTTGATGAATAAAATTAAATATTATGGAGGGCTAAAAGAATATGATTGGTAATAAAATGGGTGCATACTTTCCCTATTGTGATATTATTAGGGTTGTGGCTTTACTTCTCCTTGTTATTTATCTTTGTGTTTGAAGTTCTCGTTTTAAAATTTCAAAATTTTAATGTAGATATTAAGGGAATTATTCCGTGTATATTCTAGTATGAAAAATTGGATTTTCTAGATTGAGAACATGAATTCATTAGAAAATGAAGGTGTGAAATAAAATTATTTGCAAAATAATATATTATACATGTAATACATTACTTATAATTATTGGATCAATTTCTAATACAAAAAAACCAATAAAAGTATTATTGAGTTTGTTAGGTTTTTAGTGTTGGCGATTCTGTAGATAAAATGACTAATTTCTAAGGTACTGTAAAAGTCAAAGACCTAGTGTGTAATTTGTACAAATTGGGTTATGAGATCTAGGGTTCAAGCATGAAAAGAGGGAAAACACGGCGCCGCATTTTGCCTAGCTTCTCTCCCAATTGGAACTCGAGCGACAAAAACAGATTGCATATCGCCCGTCTGCCGCCGAACTCTCGCTCGAACGACACTGCGTCACTTGCCGTTGCTGAGACAAATCGATCTGAAAAACTCTTTTTTGCTGTTTCGAAGTATTTTTTTTCTGACCAATTCAACCTAATTACTCTCTCCTATAAATATCCAAACCTATACAAGAAAATCAAGGTGGTTGCTCATTGTGCCTCTTTGCTATAATCTATTTTCTCTTAATTTTATACAACCACAGAATTGGGAAAAACATTAAATCCATTGAATCCATAACACCTACTTCCTAAACACTTTTGGAAGGACACTTTCTCAGTTAAACTTCTGAGGCGAACTTCAGAGGCTGTTGGAGGTTGAAAGATGTTGGACTACAAGCGCAGGAAGAGAATAAGGCATTGGAGCGAGTTCTTGGAATTCCGCTAGAAAGAGACAATTGCAACAAATCTTGGAGCAAACCTTGGAGTTAGCAGGAAATAGATCGAAAAATCTAGTGGAGTTGACTAGATAGCATCTAACTGTAACTCATTACGTATTGTCTATAGTGGAGTTAACTAGCTTGGTCCCAGAGTTTTTACCCAGTTGAGGTTTCTCCGTCATCATGTCGGTGTTTATAATTACTTTCCTTATTACTGCGATATTCAAACATAAGATAATCGGAATTGTATGCTTAATCATCTAGAAACAATTAAAAGTGACTTGTTGTTTTTAATTGATTAAATCCGCACATAGGGTCAAACTAAAAAATGATAAGTAACAAGCATTCCATAACTTAAAAGTCGTTAAATTGATAATCCGTGAACTGTTAAGTGGTATCTAGTGCGACACCCGATTTTTCAAATTTCATATTATTACAATCAATAACCATATATGTCGACAAAAATCTAACTCGATCGCCACTTAAAGTGGAAGAATTAAATCGCCATTTATTATCTGGGGGAAAAATACTAATTCTAAGAATATCAAAGCAAGCCAAACTCGTTTTAAATCCGCTTCCACCAAATTTATTTTTGTCAAATTATTTTAAGCTAGAAATTTAAGTATGTCAATTTGACCTCACAAACCATTATTTTTCTTGTATTATTTGTTAGTCCAAAAAACTTTCCATTTGACGACTATACATTATATATAATTTGATCCCAAAACTAGTGGACTAAGTGGGTGTTGGAATATTAACCAACCATAC
>CAIGRT010155884.1:0-15619 GCA_903798405.1 Fraxinus platypoda
AGAACTATAAGATCCCGCTTTCATTATGGGGTGACAAAGGAATTGTACCATTTAACCCAGAAATTTTCTTCTTTCTTCGTCAATAGGTTGATTGTTTCACTCCTGAAAATATATCTGATTATGCATAAACATGAAAATATTTAATGTAACAAAAAATTTATCGTTACGAAGATTTAAGGATTTGTAACATACCTTGTTTTCGTCCATGGAACAAGGATGGACAGAGAAAGCCAAAAGGCCAATAATTTGTCCATTTGATCAAAAAGATTGATTTTGATTTGTGGGTTATTTTGAATAAACGTGGATTATGAGATTCTGATGAAAGATTCAGATGTTGGGACAGAAAGGGTTGGTTAGATAGGAATGGTGAGGAAAAATATTGACCTGCAATATTGATAAATTCATGAACCAAACTGGTCGAAAGATTGTCCAAGCTAAATAAACATGTCACATAAATTAGGTTTCAATTCTCCTTTTTCCGTGATATCACGATGGACAGTGAGGCCTCAACAATGGAAATCGAGCGTAGATCAGAAGAAAATGAAGAAGAGGATCCGTTTCTTAAATTCGTCGATTATGCAAAATCGATTTTATCAGAAAAAGGAAGCGAAAGGGAAGAAGAGATGATAAACGGGCCGGGATGGAGTTGGATTGCGTCTTGGATTCTCAAGACTTGCATTGCATATTCCAGTGGCGTCACCTCTGCTATTCTCTTATCTGAGCTCTCTCAGGTCCTAATTTAAATATTTATTTTTGTCCATTTATAAATTTCTATAATGTGTATGTTATGCTTATGGATTAAAATAACTGAAATTTGAATGCTCTAATTAATTTTAAAATTATGATATGTGATCTTGAAAGAGCTGTCTCAAAAAATTAATGTACGTATCTGTTAAATTTTCGGTTAATATTTATTTTACTTGGAAATACATTATTCTTTTTCCGTTGTAGGAGAGTGGAGCTGCTCAATACTTAAATCTGATTTTATTAAAAACGGTATAATTATAAACTATCTGGTGTGGGCTGTTTATACAGCAAACAATAAGTTATTCTGACTGAGTTTCTATTTTTATTTTTTTTTCTCTTACATGACAACGAGGGCTCAAAATGAAAACTGGAGAACAGTTTATTCACCTACTGAATTCGTCGAGTACATTTTCATTTCCTCAATGCTCTGCTGATCTGTTCAAGTGCTCATGACACATGGTTGCTACAGATTTACATCTTTCGGAATTGTCATAATTTGGTACTTGTGTTGTGTCTGTATGTTATGTAAGGAAATGTTTTCCAATGTTAGATTTAGAGTACTTTCGTGGTAGATGGTATAAGTTAGTATCTGAATTCTCGAAGTGAAACTGGATTTCCATGCAGATACCTTCAAGAAGACAAACGGATAAAGTCCAGTGTTATGAGCCTGCAACAATGAAGTACCTGGGCTACTTCCCTGCACTGAAACCTGATGAGGTTTGATATTGCTGGATTTTCATATATTGGCCCCTTCTCTATATTTTTTCTCTCCTCCCTTCCTTTAACTGATACATTCTATGTACGTGGAATTATTCAATTCTAGGTAAGAAGGTACCATGAAGTAGGGCTACACGAATTAAATATATTTATTTACCGTCTCATTTAATTAATTAATTAATTTTTTAATAATATAGAAATAAAATAAAGAGATACAGATGGATCAAGAAATTTGAGGGACATTGCGAGACGGGTTGGAAACTTTTTAATCCTACTGGTAAATTGAAAGAACGAAGAAATATGAAATGGATGATAAATTTTACTAATTAAATGCATGACCGTATGACCATCGCTTCCCTCCTTCAAGATTGATCAATACACAAATCTACTTCATGTAAATTGCATAATGGTTTCTAAATTTGCAATTCTAGGATTTTTTTTGCATTGTTTAGTTCAAGATTTACATAATTTTGAGCTGTTCTCATTAGTTTGAGAACATCATCAAGAAGCTTGTAGGAAATAAATACCGTTAAAATCCGCAGTTCATATTTTCGACCTAGACGACACCATTTTGGTGAAGTCATTTATATTTTTTATTTCTTCTGGAAACGAGTAAGTCGGAATCCAAATGATTTATATCGGCATCGTTTTGCGTCAGGATAAAAAAGAGAGAGAAATTTATTTTGTCGTCATTAGTTGTCTCCCTTCTCTCTCTCTCTACCCCTTCGACAAGCTACAAAAATTTCTATAAAAAATGTCTTCCCACTTATATGTCATCGATTGACATATAAGTTGATTCATAACCTTTTGAGTTTCGAGCACAATCAATATGTATTCAAACTCCAATATGATTTGAGTCTTTAGGTTTCCTAAATTGTGTAAAAAGAAGTGTTTTGAAACTTTTCTATTTGACTCGAACCTGTTTTAAAAAAAGTGTTTTCTAAATTTGGTTAATTTTTACTGCCGGGCGCTAAAAAGTTAAATGAAGTATATATTTATACTAGAGAATGGCGATGACGATCGATGTCGATCAAGTTCAAGTCAACTTACATTCATCAACCTACATTATTTGGACCAGGTGCATGCATACACGACAGGATACACATGTACTTCATGAAAACCACGAATTCAATCGAGTCTGTAAACTTACCCTGAGGAAAAGTGACTATAATATCTTTAGTTTTGTACTTCAAGCATACATTGTTTTTCATCCTATACAATATTACTCTGTCGAAAAGAGAAAGAAGTTAAACATACAGTGTCCATGTTTTGATATTACAATGAAATAAGATACTGAATAACCTAGATTACAGAATTTTGCATTTGCTAAGCAATTTGAAGTATATATACCTTCCACTTTACATCTGCCTTTATGCATATTCAACTCCTATTTACCGTTGTTCACGACTCATCCATGAAGACAGTTCCATACCCGTTAGCTTTCATAAACTTCTTCAAGAGAAGAACAACTATGGAAACGGTAAGCCCAACAGCTGCATATGTGAAGAAGCGGTCAGCAGCCGGCTTGGAATGTCCGGCTTCTGGCTTATGCAACAGCTGCTGCTGCTCAATTGAGTTCGCTACAGAAACAGGTTGTGATGTCTGAACAGCATTTGCATTTGAAGATGTTTCATTTGGTTCTTCAACGATACCATCATCTACTGCCAGATTTGGAAGAAATTCCTCAATGATCTCGGGAGAAGCGTTCCGAGCACTCCCCTGACTTTCATGCTCTTTGTTATCATTTGGAACTTCAGAGGCCTTTGTAGTGTTTTCTTGAGGAACTGCAGGTACCCTGCTTAGCATATATTCGTGAATCTGTACAAACAAATGATTAGTATTGAGCTCACATATAATGTATGAATTCAGGTAAAGTAGGACATGATAAACCTCGTCAATAAGCCTTTGGCGTTCAGAAGACCCAAACTTTGGACCAGCTTCACGAGATTTAATTGCTAGAGACCGCCTTTCTTCCTTTGGATAGTCTAATGATCCCAGTGCACCATTTGGGCTAGTGGGCAGAAATGCAATCAGTGCTACTAAAGCAGTCCGTACTGCCAAAATCATCATCCATATTGACAGGTGTCATAAATTTTTGTTTATCATATAGAAAATAAAAATAGGTGTACTCATGGGGCAATTATTGGTTGATAGCAAAGATGATGGCAAAGAACACGCTCCATTCTAGTACTTGATATTAAAACAGCCTGTCTTAATTTCTCTCCCTCCCTTATTCTTGTAAAATTACAGAAAACATATCCACTCTCTATTGAAATCAAGTAACTTTGCACGTTAAAGTTTCAAGTATGTAGAAACTGCAAAATAGTACCCAGTACTGTGAGAATCAACAGTCTGACACATTGCTTGAAATATTTTACTTACTCGTGAAAGAACTCTAAATATATTAGGTCAGATGACATGTTCGAAAGTGTTGATATGCAAGAAGGCACAATTAGTCCAAAGTACACTCATCTGATATTGAATGCTCATTTATATTACAATTCTCTTAACATTTAGCCCCTGTTTGGTTTAGCTAAAAATTAGACCTTGCTTGCGCTCCATTTTAGGTAAAATGCATTTTTCTCCCTCCTAATTTCAACCACATTCTCCAATAAAATAATATCACACATAAACCCAAGACCTTTTCTTATCTTTTAACTATATTCTCCAAAAAAATCACTGTTACAAAATACATTTTCCCTAAAATTAAATTTTAATGGAGCCCAAACAGGGGCTAGATTTTTAGTAGATTTTGATAAATGTTGATGAAATGTTTGGTTGAAAAGTTGACAAAAGTTGTGGATTTCATAGAATGTGTGTTTGAAAAGGAGTTGGAGAAAATGGGGACCAAACATGGGTTGAAAGTATAGTTTCTTTTAGGAGCTATGAAGATGCTGTAAATGCATATGAATTATCATACAAAAGACATAAAGATGATTTAATACAACTCGTAATAAGATAAAACAGATGACTTTATCTAGTAATGGGCTAGAATCACTGGAAAGGTGGAAATAGCTTGAAAGAAAAGTTACCACTCCAGGATGGCTGCCAGTGCTCAGGATGATGACTTGAAATGCTCAAGCATATCTTGGTTTGAGTTTCAAATCGACCATTTGGCTGTAAGAGGAAATCCAAATTAGATTAGCAAATCTCTGTCAATACCAATTAAAATTTTATAGTAACTCTTAAAAGGAGTAAACTATAATCTTTTACTACACATCCTCGTTGAAATTCCAAGAAACGCAAAACAGTGAGCTACTTGAGGAGAAATGGAGCATTACCGTCAACAGCATAAATGAAGGAGGCTTGAAAGGATATTCAGCAGGCAACTGGATCCTTCCATGATATATTCCTCCCTCAAACTCCGAATCTTGAGGTCCCCTAATAGCAAATTGCCATTCAAATACGTTTTCCTGAAAACAAAGTTTTGGAGCCTGAGTTCAGACTGTTGTAGCATAATTCACAACACAATAACTAGAACAAAAAAATAGCCAATTGAGAGTAAAATTACTTGGTTCAACATGACAAAAACTGCACTGCGTTTCATTTTAAAATTTAGATACAAGGTTGCAACTTGTTCACCAGTAAAATCAAACAGAAAGGTATGAATCTTCTACAAGGTTTTACATTTCCAAAATTAAACATTTTCACACACGTCGAGAGAAAAGAGTAAAGACTTGAGCTATCACATATATTAATAAGTAAAAATCATACATAATACTCGAACCAAAAAAATTTCAACATTAGATCACAGTGAAAAATATAATTCCATTCCCTTACCTATCATCCAAAAATACAAAATAAATTTCACTATTTCAGATTAGAAATTAAAAAATAAAAAAATAAAAAGTCCCATATTCGCATTTATGGTCAATATGATCAATAAGAACATAGGAAAAATAATAGATGCATCTCAAATTAAAAATCCTAGTTCAGATCCATCAAGAAACCCCCTCAAAAAAATTCAGAAATATTTTACCATCACTAAAATTAGCTGAACACGATTATAAATAAACCAACTAAAGAGGGCCGTTTAGAAAATGGAATTGAAATTAATTTTTTAAATAAACACCCTCAAATAAATCAGAAATATTTTCCATTACAGAAAAATAGCTGAATACGATTATAAATAAACCAATTAAAGAGGCAGATTAGGAATGAAATGGAAAGTGTTTCTTAATATAGAACCCCTTAAAAAATCATAAAAATATATTCAATAACGGACAAGTAACTGAATTCAATTCAACATAAACCAATTAAACAGGCATTCAAGGAAATAGAATTGAAATTTCACAAAGTTAAAAATATTTCCATAAGAGAAAATTAGCTGAATAAAATTGAAAATAAACCAATTAAACAATCAGCTTTAGGAAACGGAATTAAAGTTGTTTTTCAAAAAAAAAAAATGTTTTCCATAACAGATAATTAGCTGAATCCATTCGTAAACAAACCAATTAAACAAGCAGTTTAGGAAATGAAATTGAAATCATGTTTCAAACTAAATCTCCTCAAAAAATTCCATAACAGAAATTAGCTATATACAATTTTAAATAAATCGAGTACATAAGCGGTTTAGGAAACTGAATTGAAATTAATTATAAAATAAACCTCGAGTGGTAGGCTAATGAAATCATCGGAAGGATTGGAATGCATCTCTTTGACCTCCTGCAAAATCCTCTTCACCGCCGGGTTTTTCAGATTGTACTTATCCTCCGCCATTATTTTTAGATCCAATTCACCCGGTTATTCCCACTGATAATGAAGAATAAAATGAAACTTTTTGATCAATTTTATCAGTAGAAAACCAACGATTTAGGGGAGAGAGCGCGTTTTTTGGTGAGATATTTTTTGTAGGTTCAAAATACAATGGAGGTTACCTAATTTTGAGTGAAATTTCATTTTAGTCCTTCAAGCTTTATATTTCCATACCCCCTTGAAAGATGTTTTGTCACGTGGACAATTATTTTATATGGGCAACAATGCGGGAGACGTAGGATGGCAATGAGGAAGGGCGAGATCAAGAAACTCCATCCTCATAATTATTAAGGGTAAGGATAAGGCAACGAAATATGAATTAAAATATTTCTATTTTCCTTCCGGTTCACTTGTCTTTTTTAATATTATTTAATTAAATACAAATTAAATTTAGAACATAAAATAAAATGCCCTTAGCCATTTGTCACGTGATCCCTAGTTACTTGAATATGACTTTTATGAGTTGAAATGCATGATTATTGAACATTGATGGATTCAATTGACATTTAGATCTTGTGATCGGATTGTTATTTGTAGTAAACTGAAAATGAAATTGAAACTTGAGTGCTGAGTTTGGAGTAAAAAATAAACGAAAGTGACTAAATTAGAAGATAAATTTGCACTTTTCATCCCAACCTTTGCAAAATATAATAAATCTACCATCAACCCTTTAAAGCATAATCCATTCAAACCTTTTAATTATGTAGCCTTTGTTTAAAATCAAATTTTGAGTAAAAATGTATTTTTGAATAGTAACATTTTGGTGCATCGTCGGTTTCTCTTTAGATTCAATGAATTTTAATCTTATTTCGTATATTTTTTCCGCTTCTTGCTGCATAAGGGGTATTACCCTACAAAGGCTCCAATCTTTTGTCAATATATTCTTGAAAAATCCTGTTGGCCTTAAAGAATTATACATAAAAAATCATCAAAGGTCAGTTTTTTTGCATTGGTTTCTTCCGGGGACAGATCCAGGACCTGATTACAACCCGGTCCAACCCCCAACCCCCCAGATCCGTCAGTGTTTCTTCCTATTTTTGCCCTTTTTATCAGTCATTTTCTACCCTCATTTGAATACAATATATTTTCATCGTAAATGCCTCGTATTTTCTGCTATTTCATGTCTTAGTTTAAAAACTTTATTTATAAGTAAATAAGTAAGTTTTAGAATGAATTTAGAGGTCATGTGTCCGTTCCTTTTCAATATGAATAAATAAATTCATGTGTTTAGTGTTTTGATTTATTAAAAAGTGAGTTCTAATTTTTTTTCCCCTCATTGATTAAACTGAAAATAAATAAATTAAATTTTGACATAAAGGTAAGACTTTCGAAATAAGTAAAATTTTCACATGAAAAAAAGTAATGCAAATTTTATGCTTTATTTCCTAGTTTCTTCCTACCGACAATGCAAGCAGACAAATACGATGTTTTCACGTCAATCTCTGAGGAAATTTTTAATATTGGTATCAATTTATTTGTTGTCCTCCAGCAAGAAATTTAACTTATCCTACACGTTGGTTCACGAAATAAATGTACTCATGTAATGGAATGCTTCAACTTATTGTAAGTAATGTTGGAAAATAGTCACATAAACCAGGGATTTGCAGTCTTTAATGAACTGACTCGTATAAAAGTTTAGTTACCGAAAAAAATTATTTTTTGTAGTCGTTATTTTTAATGAAATATACAACAAGAAAAATCTTCATAAATGGATGCAGTTCGATTTGTGTTGAATCAACTTATCTAAAAGTTTGACCTACAAAATTGAGTCATTTATTTTTAAATTGTCTTCAAAGCACCCCTTTGCGTGCATGCTAGATCAATTTTTTCATCAAAAGGTCGACACGTGCACAATTTTCACAAGAACTAAGACTTGAACTTGGATTTTTGTGTACTATTGGCCACCTCATCTAAAAGTAAAGATTAAACTATCTGACAGGAAATAAACTTATTAAAAAGATGATCTAGTGATCTTTACCTCCTTTCATATAATATTAATCCTTGATTTTTTTTTTATTATTATTTTTTCATATCTTCAACATATAGCTATAGGATAAGTAGAGAATATGCTCTTGAATTGAGTAGCTAAGAAGAAATTTTGCATCATCAAATTTTAATATGTTGAATGTTCCATGTTGAGCAAATTACTCTAACTGAAATGGCAAATGAGTCATCATATATGGATTCATACACTTCTTGTTGACCTCGAAAAATGGTCCCGACACGTGGTCAGCTGAACGAAACTCCACGTAAGCTCTTCCCTACACACGGCAGCACACCGTTAATCGCTCGTGGCCCTTTCCGGTGGGGGTGGAGGCTGCCGCGAGTACTCCGACGGTCAAGTCAGTGTTTCGGTTAATCGGGAAGTGATGTCCGACGGTGAAATGGTCACCGGGACGTGTAAATATATGTTGGAAATTATGATATAAAGCTTGAAAGAAAATTCGACCCCCTACTCTTACCAGTGTGGGGGTATTTATACTAGGGAAGGGAAGATGTGAGCCGTTGGATGAAAGGACACATGACTTCAGATCCCAGATGAGTCAAATCCTCATAGTCGTCAATCTATCAATTAGTAGGTTGGAGGATATTAAATAGCTTCTGACATATCAGCTGAGTTGACCGTTTGTAGCCTGCCATACGTCCCATCAGTCAGTCAAGAACTTGACTCTGAAGATCCCAGAAAAGATCTTGATAGAGAAGTGGCGAGGCGGAACGAATATGGAGTGCGGGCCTTTGCATCCGTCGTGAATGGCGGATGAGTTCGGTCCTTCTACGAGGTGGGGCAATAGTGTTTCAGTTCGGAGTTATGGAATCAGTTCGTCCGACATGGATTCAGTTCGTCTGCCCCCAGATCAATTCGGCCAACACGTGGCGGATGAGGTGGATGGACGAGGTGAAGGGCCTCAGAAGGGCCGTAACAATAGTCCCTCAAATCCGTGTATGGATATTTATATAATGCATGGACTTTGTAGAGGCGATTATATCGCGTCATTCTACGGGGTGTATGCGTTAGTTGTAGAGGAGATGAAAAGGTGTGCATGAGCGAAATCCTGATGGAAGGACGAAGTGTTGAGTGTGACTTTGGGAGAAGTTGTTGCAAAACATTCCTAGCTGAAGGACGAGGCGATAAGTGTTGGCAACTTTGGGAAAAGTTGTTGCAAGGTGAAGTCCTAGCTGAAAGACGAGGCGATAATGGTTGGTAACTTTGAGGAAAGTTGTTGTAAGGTGAAGTCCTGGCTGAAGGACGAGGCACGAGGCGANCTTTGAGGAAAGTTGTTGCAATGTGAAGTCCTGGCTGAAGGATGAGGCACGAGGCGATAAGTGTTGGCAACTTTGAGGAAAGTTGTTGCAAGGTGAAGTCCTGGCTGAAGGACGAGGCCATAAGTGTTGGCAACTTTGAGGAAAGTTGTTGCAAGGTGAAGTCCGGGCTGAAGGACGAGGCGATAAGGGTTGGCAACTTTGAGGAAAATTGTTGCAAGGTGAAGTCATGGCCAAAGGACGAGGCAATAAGGGTTGGTAACTTTGAGGAAAGTTGTTGCAAGGCGATAATTCAATCCTGCTCAAAGATTAGCATTTTGTTTCGTTGAGGCTCTTTACAAGAAGATTGATAGAGAAGCGGGAAAATCTACACCGAAGGAGTTGGGGAAAACGCCTGCAAATCTTCAAGAGGCATTGAAGTGCCCGAAGACTACTCAAATTGCATTTCACAAGGAGCTACCTATCCCTCAGATTACGAAACTTGCAGGAATTTAGGCTATAGTCAAAAGTGTAGGAGAGTTGAGGAAAGTGTTTGGGATGGAGAGAGATTGAAAAACCAAGTGCTTGAAGCAAAACATTATTCTGAACATCGACCAGTCGCTCGACCTCCAAGCCAGCGGTAGTTGAGCATTAATTGTCAGTATTTTTATAATACCTTTCTCTCTCGATATCCGATTGAGGTGATTCAAAATGCATTGGAAAACTAACTCAAATGGTTAAAATTATCTAGAAATAATCTTGTCCAAATCCTAATATTTTCTATGTGAAAATGCGTTGTAAATTGCAATTGAGAATTTGTAATATAACTTTTGCGGTTCTTTGACACTTTTTAGACTTCTAATTGCATTCTAATGATCATATATAATCTTCTTGGATATTTTGGAATCCTTCAAGACCTGTACTACCAATTTCAACTCTTTTGCTATAATTACAACTTAACAACTCATATTTTGACTTTGATTACGATTTGATAAATTTTTAATACAATTCAATTATAACATAATTTTGACTAAAGAAATTGCCAATTACAAATTTAGAAATTGTCAATTATAATTTGGACTTAACAGTTAAAAAAGAATGAAAAGTTTTGAATTTACGTGTAATATTGCCCCTTGTTTGGAATCCATTATAACAAGTTTTTGGGAATAATGCATTTTTGAATAGTGATTTTTCTGAAGAACGTGTGGATAAAAAGGAAAGAAAAATTTTGGGTATACGTGTAATATTATTTTATTGGAGAATGTGTGATTAAAATAAGGAGAGAAAAATGTATTAAATTATAATAGAGACCAAACATGAGCATTATTTTATTGAAAAATATGTGATTTAAAAAAAATGTATTTTGAATAAAATGGAGCCCAAATAGGGGCTTAGTAAAAATAATGAAATTTGCACTGGCTTTGCCTTGCAAGGATTGCATACCTTATTACTATGCGCCTGATTGAATCCCATTTTTGGTTGAGAATACATTTTAGAATAGTAGTTTGATAGAGAATATGTGGTTAAAAAATAAAAAAAAGTTTTGAATTTATGTTTAATATTATTTTATTGAAAAATGTGGTTAAAAATAGAGAGGAAAAATATATTTTAAAAATAATGGATTATTCCATTATGCCAGGGCCAATGTGGCCCTACAGTGTAGCAGCACTCGAAAATAATAGTGATCAAACAAGAGTTACATTCTGAAAAAATATTCTTATAAACCCTAAAATATGTACCTAAAAAACTTCAAGGGGAATTTACAAAAATGACTAATTCTATACTTGTCAATTAAAAAGTGTTTAATTTTGATAACTCTGGCAAAAATGGTCAAATTTAGTACTAAATTGTATATTATACCCTTAATGAAAATTGAAGCAATTTTTTTTCAATTTGTCACGAATTTCGAGAAGAAAAAATAGCTTCCATGAGAAGCTACATCAAAATGATGTTCTCAATATTTTAAAAGTTGTTATCCATATTTGAACCCTATTTATTTTGATACTTCATTTATTTAGAACGAGATTTCATTCCAAATATGAGAGTTCTCTACATTTCATAAAGTTCTTAACATTTAAAATGTAGTTCTCGATATTTTATACCTGTGTCAATGAGAAATATAGCATTTATTGTGATTTGATGTGTATTTTTAAAATGAGTAGGGTATGTTATATGTTAAAATTTTATTGGCCAACAAAATGTTTAATTGTATGTACATTTTTTTCTTTAGTGTGGAATTATAAATTATCAATAAGGGTATTTTGGTCTAAAATATTGCAAAATAAAAATCGAAATTTTTTTGGACATTTGTAAAGTGGACATTTCTCGTAATTTCCTCGAAACTTCAAAGGTCAGCTTTATTGCATTGGTTTCTTCTCCCCATTTGTCTTTATGTATCAGTCATTTTCTAGCGACATTTGAATACACCATCTTTCATCGTAGCTACCTCGTATTTTCTGTTGTTGCCTGTCTTATTAGTTATTACAACAACAGATTCTTCTGCTTTCTTTGAATACTATTTTGATTTCTTGTTTTGATATTACTGTGACTTATTTCGATACATGCTCGGAAATAATTTCTTAAAAGTAACTTTTTACTTGTTTTTAAGCTTAGCGAAACATAATGGCTTAAGAAATCTAATTAATGATATTCCTACATAATGAAGTACGTAATATGACGATTTCTATATAAGGAAATGGTCACCATCTAAAGGGATCTATAATAAATTAATTGACAACATTGTAGTGTCGTGAAAAACAAATTTTCTATCGACTAAAATTGGTGAGAATTTAAGGACGGCTGCAGCATCCTTAGATTTGAGATTTGGGTGAAATATCTGGTCACATCAATTTGATTTTTGTGAAGTTATGGGTAAAAATAGTTCTTTCAAGGCTTTTGAGAATGAGGATGGAAGGAAATTAGTTAAAGAAAATAGCCCTTGTGGAAGTGAAGACTGTGTAGAATCATGGGGAACTAATTTTGAGGGGCTGGAGAATATTGCCGAGCAACAACTGAGAGAACAGTTTGGAAGTTTAAATGATTTGTATCTCGATGTTGTTTCTCCTCCTTTTCAATCCAGCGAGGAGGACATTAATCAGCTTGTCGGTATCGAGTCTCAAATTTCCGAGCTTATCGAACCCAAGAAAGAAAGGCCGTGCGTGTTTCCTTCTGCATCCCTTGAGATTTTAAGGAACTATGAGAGCAGGCTCAAAAGGTTAAATGTACAGAGCCATGTAACAAATTGCACTAAGATCAATTGTGGGATGTCATCTGTTGCTTCAATTATCAAGTTGGCTGCAGAAAAGTTTCTTCAATCCAATTCCTCTAGCAGCGATGAGCTCTCTGTGCTTAGCCATCCACATGCCAGTTCATTTTTGGGCTCCGCCAAAGACAAAGATGTTCAACTTGTTCAAGGTCTTCTGTTTTGTGCTGAAAGAGTAGGTAACAAACAGTATGATTCTGCAAGGAAGCTCCTCGAAAGTTGTCACGTGCTCAGCTCCAGTAAAAAGAGTACCATCCAAAGATTAGTATATTGTTTCACTGAGGCTCTTTACGAGAAGATCGATAGGGAGACTGGAATAATTAAAGGAAAGGATTTGGTGGAGAAGCAGTCACTTGATGTGGAAACCAAATTGATGAGTCTGAATCCTACCATGCTTGCATTTTACAAAGGATTTCCTCTCTCTCAGGTTATTCAATTTTCTGGAATTCAATCCATAATCGAGCATGTATCGAACTTCAACAAGGTGCATATTGTTGATCTTGAGATTCGGAATGGGATGCATTTCACAATTTTAATGCAAGCTCTTGCAGCTCGATGCGAGTGTCCTATCAATCATCTTAAGATAACTGCGGTAGGAACAAAATCTAAGCCGTTGATTGAGGAGACAGGAAGACAATTAAAAAGCTTTGCAGGGTCCTTGAATTTGAACTTTTCTTTTAAAATAATCATGGTAGAAGATATCCTAGATCTCAGTGAAAGTTTCTTTGATCTTGATGCTGATGAAGCAGTTGCATTCTATGCAGCATATGTTTTGAAGAATATGATTGCACAGCAAGATAGACTGGAATCTTTGATGAAAGTGATTAAAAATATTAATCCCTGTGTTATGATTGTCATTGAATCTGAGGCAAATGATAATTCTCCATATTTCGTGAATCGTTTTGTGGAAGCTCTTTTTTTCTATGGTGCGTTCTTTGATATCCTAGAAGAGTGCATGAAGCATGATGAATCAAATAGAACCATTTCCGAATCAAAAATCTTTAGTCCGGCTATAAGGAACATTGTGGCAGCTGAGGGAGAGGAAAGAAGGTTCCGGCATGCGAGTATAGACATTTGGAGGTCATGTTTTGCATGGTTCGGGATGGTGGAGATAGAGCTGAGCATGTCATCTATTTATCAAGGGAGTCTTCTTCTTAATAATTTTTCTTGTGGAGGTTCTTGCTCGATTGATATGGATGGGAAATGTCTAATTTTCAGATGGAAGGGAACACGACTTAATTCAGTATCTGCATGGAAATTTGGATGACTTTACATTGAATGACTTCAAATTCAAACTTATTTCCATGCTTGTGCGATTTCATGCAATTTGTTTCTATATTATGCTAAATTTATACGAGGAATTGTACAACTTGTTACTGAGTTGTCCTCGTGAATTCCTTATGAGGATGAACTTTCACGTGAAGAATGCTACTCATGTGTTGGCTCAGATCACAAATTGGACCTGAATAGCACGACTTAGTAAAATAGTAGCACTTGTATAAAAGAAGCTGGCTAGAAGGATTTTTCATATTAATTCTGAGTCACAAAATGGACTCTAGATCAAATACTCTTGCAAGAAATCACAACTTGTAGGTAAGGGGGCTGTGCATTAAATGTTAAAGGCTAAATTTAAATAAACGTGTCTGGTCTTTTACAGTTTAAACGTTTAGATGAGATAGTTCAATATGGAATAAGTGTTAGACATGATAGTAATTTAGTATATTTACAAAGGGCAGTTTGGTCTTCTCTATTGCTAAGGTTTTACGCTTCCAGTTTTTTACGCATTGAATAACAAAGAGTCGTTTATTTTACAATAAGAATGACTATAGCTGGGTTTAAATTTGTTTTAAATTTACATAAATAAACGTGTCTTCTTTCTAACAGCATAAACTTTTAGATGAAGTACTTCAACTTTGAAATTGTTTAGGGACAGTACATATAGAAAGAAAGAAATCAGTATGTGCTTGGTGGAGTCAATATTGTACATAGAGCGCACAAGGCTCTTCATTCCAGCTTATTCTATTATCTATTGGTCCAATTCTAACTAATTGTGTGCGAGCAATGAATAGTGAAAAAGCCGATAGGCTGTAAGCGGATCAAAGTCCGTAGTAATTCCTTGGATTGTACATTCACTATAATTGCATTGCTTGCTGCATGCTTCTGGAACCAAGTGTTTTCTGCTGTTAAGTGTGTCTACTAGACAAATTCTTCACATCAGCATATCATTGTAAGAATCAAGTCAATGATGATAGAAGGTACAAGGAAATTTCGCCTTTACTACATTCTATCCTTCTCGAAGCATCAAACGGAAATCTGGTGGCCGTTCATATGTTTCTGAAGACCGTTCATACAATGGGAGCGAGTCACTAATATTTGTGAAACCTAATGGCTCGTCTAGATTCCCAGAAGCCGTAAATTGGAAGGTGTCAAGAGATTAACGATTAAATGAGTCCCTTTTTTGGTTTCTGGAGTACACAATCTTTATATACTTGACTCAGTCCAGCCCTCAAAAAATTTAGTCTTGCTCCTAATCAGTCCATTTCTTTTGATATTGTAGTTTTTCTACGTAATGTGAGCTGCTGTTCGTCACTTTTTTCCAATATAAAAGGAGATAAAGTGGTCCATACGATTACTTTTATTGCTACACTTGTCCCGCTCTTACATGATTCAGTTAATTGTATTCCGATTGCGATCCTGCGAGATGATTTACCATAATGAAGTTTGTGTTTGATAAAGAAATGGAAAAGTGGGGAGCTTGACATATCCCATGTGAAAAATATAGCATCGATTCCTTACTGTGAACTAGAGGTGTCAAGACGGACGGGCCGGCCATGACCCGTGAAAACCGGGACCGCGGGCCGACCCGTGACCCGGGCGGGCGGTTCACGGGCCAAGGAG
>CAIGRT010155885.1:0-11685 GCA_903798405.1 Fraxinus platypoda
TCGTCGCTCTCAGTCTCGATTGACTTAACGGGAGAACAGTCACGAAGTGGCTTCGCAGCAGCATCACGGGAGAACAGTCTCGATTGTCGGGCTGGCGACGCTGCCCTAATTGGCAGCAGCGTTGAGAAGGGGATGGATGCGATTTAGGGCAGCTTCGTGGAGAAGGGGAGGAGAAGGAGAGGAAGAAGTCTCCGGCAGTGTAGAGAGGAGTCGCCGGAGCGTGGAGAGAGAGAAAATGAGAGACTGAGGAAGAGAGGGTGCCGTGAGAGTAGATAGAAGGACGAGAATTTGGGTTTAATCATTTTAGGGTTGAGGTGGGTGTATATAATTTAATTTTCATAATATTTTTATTAATATTTAATTAAATATAAAAAAATCTGTATCTATATATTTAAATATCATATTTTTGAACATTAAAACATGAAATCTGATTTTTGAACTTGGATCTTGAAAAGTAGGACTCCAGGTAATTTCCACATATTTTAACCTAGTAGGGAACACCGAACTTTATACTTAAACCCTTGGGCCCAATCTCTGAANATGTAGGGGTATGTGTAATTTCCACTTAAAAATAAGTTTAAAAAAAACTAATTTTAAGAAATGGCCCATATAAGGACTGAGCCTTGTTTGGGCTTCGATATAATTCTTTTATTTTTTAACCGCACATTTTTCAAAAATTATTATTCCAAGATACATTTTTGTCCAAAATACATTTTGAATGAATTCCAAACAGGGATAATTAAAAAGTTGAAAAAAATAATAAATTCATTTATTTCAACATATTCATCTCACCAAGACAGCACTGTATATAGCATATTTCTACGCCCAGGTACAAGGATAAAATCATAAAACTATATCCATACACAGACAGCAACGCATTATTTAATAAACACACCTGTTACCTGACATGACCGCTCATTTCGGACCGTAGTGCACGCGACTTCTGTAAGCATTGAGTGGCGTTTAGCTTCCGGATTGCATCCGTAGAAACACAGAGACATTCACAAAAGGGCGATTAATCTGAGCAGTTTTTCTATCTGGGTTGTGCTTAAAATTGTTTGTGAAGGAAGAAAAAAGAGCAGGAAACATGGCTACGGATGTGGTGGTGGTGCAACACGCGGCGGTGAACGATGGCTGCTGCAAAAAGGGGCCGGGATATGCTACTCCGCTTGAAGCCATGGCTGGCCCAAGGGAATCTCTTATTTATGTCACCTGTGTTTATTCAGGTAATTTTATTGGGTTTTTGCTTTAGCTATTTGTGTTTATTTTATAATGCATTCTTGATCTATAATTTGCACAATTTTTCAGAAAGAAAATCTTACAAAAATCCACAAAAAGAATGCAAAAGTCTTCCAATATGGGCTATGGCTATCATTTGCTGCACATTTATCAACTCTTGCCCATCTTGTAATGTATTTTGGTTTCTTATGAGCAATTTTTATGAACACAGAGAAACTGGGAAAAAAACGTGTAAATTGAAATTTGTAATGGAATGAATATTTTTGGATATATGTTTTTGTCAAAAAGTAATATTTGTGTAAAAATATGGATAATTGTTAAAAGCTATCATTGGACATTTAAAAGAGGTATAAGCACTTGTAATTTACTTAATCAACATTTTTTTTAATACTACTAGTTTCACAGATCGCTTCCCTATTTTATTTTCTAAAACTTATGTGACTTTTATGTTATTAGGAACTGGAACGGAGAAGCCAGATTATCTTGCTACAGTTGATGTGGATCCAGATTCACCGACTTACTCTCAAGTCATTCACAGACTACCTATGCCTCACATTGGCGATGAACTACATCATTCGGGATGGAATTCCTGCAGCTCTTGCCATAGCGATCCATCAGCTTCCCGGCGATTCCTTGTCCTACCTTCACTTGTGTAAGAGATCAAATCTTTAAGCCGTCTTTGAAATTATTTCTTGTATATGTTCTGAAGGCTAAGAGCTCATCCGCTAAGTTTAAATGTAAATAGAAATGACTTCTTTTTGTTTCCAAACATATTTGGATAAGTTATATTTTTTCTTACTCAAGTCAATATAAAATTTTACTTACTTAAATTTAAGCTAGCCAAGGTTTTGTCAATTCACTCCTTTAACAATTTGTATAATAAAATTTTTGTATCAATGATGTTTCTTACTGTTACATTCTAGGTATAGATGTAGTGTGCAAATTGCACCCAAGATAACGTCGTAGTAAGAAGTATTCGTCATAGTCAAACGTAGTATTCCAGTTTAGATAATTTTGTACTAAGAAGTATTGTTATTAAAGTTTCCATTTGATATTTTTCTATTTAATGATATTATTAACAACTATTTTACCGGAAAAAGTTTATTATACTATGGCCGCAATTGCACATTAGTTTGTGTGTTGATTTTCTATCATCCTGTGGTGTCCACGAATGCTTCCCGCTTTAATAGCTGTAGAAATTTATAACTTCGTGACATAAAAATGAGGATTCCTTTAAGGTTTCAGACTAAAGGATAAGTAATAAGATAATTTCTGGAGTCTGACTGTACTGCCTTTTTTTGTTTTTTTCTGGATTCTGACTATAATGCCTTTTTCTCTTAGGTCTGGTCGCATATATGCTATTGATACTCAAAAGGATCTGAAGGCTCCGACTTTGCATAAAGTCGTCGATCCAAAAGATATAATCGCAAAGACTGGATTAGCATACCCGCACACCGCTCATTGCCTTGCTTCTGGTGATATCATGGTATCATGCCTTGGAGATAAAGATGGAAATGCTGAAGGAAATGGATTTCTTCTGCTGGACTCTGATTTTAATGTGAAAGGAAGGTAACATCTACTCCTGTGAAAAGAACACCACTAACATCCAGTTTTGATCTTTAAAATTGACTAAATTATTATGTAATGTCGTTTTTTTTTAAATTGGTAAGGAAGAGAATTGAATTACAGCAAGCATAACAAGAAGAGTATGGATTATGCATCCGCTAGCATACTCAGTTTTTACTGCTCAGAAACATTAATAATGATCCCCAAGTCTATATTTTGTGTAAACTAATGTTACTTCCAACTGGAATTTTGTTCTTTACCTGAGCTTATCTCACACAATCTGGTTATGGTATTTACTCTTGGAGATTAGTGCCAACCTTGCTCAGAATCAAGAGTACAGATTGCAAGAAAGACTTATAATGCTAATATAAGGATTTAACAAATCAAAATTTCTTGAACATATCATACTTATGTTGTTTGTATAGGTGGGAGAAACCTGGACACAGTCCCCTTTTTGGCTATGATTTCTGGTACCAACCTCGACACAAGACCATGATCAGCACTTCATGGGGAGCTCCTGCTGCTTTCACCAAAGGTTTCGACCTTCAGCATGTTTCTGATGGGCTTTATGGGAGACATTTGCACGTGTACAGCTGGCCCGATGGTGAACTGAAACAGACTTTGGATCTTGGAAATACTGGGCTTTTACCATTGGAGGTGATCAAGTGAACTTATTATGTGCTTTTACTATTAAATTCATTTGTTTTAAATTTTTTTCTTCTGTTCATGATGTGTTCATGCAACTGTATGTATAATTCCTTTTGGTGAAAAATTGTTCTGTTAATGTGCATCTAAATAATTTGCAGATAAGATTTCTGCACGATCCATCCAGGGATACAGGATTTGTGGGATGTGCCTTAACAAGCAACATGATAAGGTTTTTCAAGAACCCTGATGGGTCATGGAGCCACGAGGTATACTGAAGAACTGCCTCAATGTTTTGATCACCTACGAGTAAAAAACACTAGAGGCCACCACCCTTTATTTTGTTCCAACAGTGTCAATGAAACTTATATTTTTTTCCAGTCAGGTTCAGTGAACTTCATTGTTACGATATGGTCATCGAGTTCATGCCTGTTAGTTTGACTACTGGAAAAGCCAACTTGGCAGCCTAATCGGCAAATAATTAGACTGTCAAGTCACCCTTCTGTTAGTCAAACTAACGGCTATAGACCGAGTGCACAACTTGTAAAAATTTTAAGTTGATAGTTTAGTGACCAAAAATGAAATTTCACTAAAAGTTCCGTGTCCTATATGTTTAACCCGATCACCGAATGAACATAAATGATCAATCTGGTTTGACTGCAGCTATCAACATCAGTGAAGCCACTCAAGGTGCAGAATTGGATTCTTCCCGAGATGCCTGGTCTTATAACAGATTTTCTGATATCTCTTGATGATCATTTTCTCTACTTGGCCAACTGGCTTCATGGTGATATTAGACAATATAATATTAAAGATCCTGCAAATCCTCGGCTGACCGGCCAAGTATGGGTTGGAGGATTAGTCCGAAAAGGAAGCAATGTGGTTGTTGAGGCAGATGATGGTTCAACATACCAGGTTGATGTCCCAGATGTTCAGGTATTTTCTATATTCCTTCTCAAACAAAATGTTGAGGGTTTTTTCATGATGCTTGCGGTATCAAAACCTTGTATGCAATCACCATTGCCATTTCTGTTGTCAAAAATATTCGGCGTTATTAGACAGCACTTGACAGTAGTAAAGAAGAAAAATCTAAAATCTTGTTTATTGTATTGTTTATATGGTCAAGTACAATGCCTTAGGCAAGATCATTTCCCACCTTCATAAAGTGTAACCTATTGCCTTCATCTTTTTTTAGTATGGCAAGCACTATATCGTTTTTTGGATTTTGATAACCCGAAATATTCTTGTATTAGAATAGTTTTGACCTACCATCAACCATACATAAAAAACCTATAATTTGTCCATTTTTCTTTTAGGGAAATCAATTGAGAGGAGGACCTCAGATGATACAACTGAGCTTAGATGGGAAGCGACTCTATGTTACGAATTCTCTCTTCAGTACATGGGACCGTCAATTTTATCCCGAGCTTGTGCAGAAAGGCAGTCATATCTTACAGATCGATGTTAACAATGAGAAAGGTGGTCTTGCAATAAACGACAAGTTTTTTGTCGATTTTGGAGCTGAACCAGATGGTCCATCCTTGGCGCATGAAATGAGATATCCAGGTGGCGATTGCACATCTGACATATGGATATAAGTACTCAAGAATAGTAGTTGAATCGATGCTGCCTCCACTACACGTGAGTCACAAAGTACTGTGTTATATGTAATATGGGCAGCAAAATTCACTTGTTGAACTGATATTTAACTGAAAATAGCTTGATGACTATCAGTTTTTCTTGCATTACTGCGATAATGGGGCCTTTTAATTTAGATTTTCATGTTATTACCTTAGTTAGATGATTGTGTTTTATATATATCTCCTTTCTGATGAAGCACCTTTGGTTAAATCCAAATCAAGTTAAACTATATATATTGAATAATTGAATTGAAAAACAAAATACATTCTAGTGCATCGCCACAATTATCAGAAGATAATTCATAACATAACATAGAAAAACTGAAAATATATAAAAATTTAGAAATTGTCTTCAGCTCTATTCATTGAGATTATCTTCAGAGTGTCACGCTTGGGAATTCACAAGATCCATGACCTGCTCAACAAAACAATAAACATGGTATTTGAGCCGTCATCCATTTATAAAATCTGTGTAGGTAAAAAACTTGTTAAAGATTGGCTTTAAATTTTAGACGAGGTGGTGATTGAGCAGAAACTTACTTGGGTCGGAGGTAGTTTGAACAGCAAGGCCATTGAAGTAGCAGGAAGCACCACTGTCCCGAAACTTAGCCCAATATGAACTGAATGCATAGCTTGCATGTGCAACCTCTGATACCGGTTGATAGCAACTCCTCAGCGGGGCAAGTTCATCACAAGTTCCATTCCCCAGCCTGCACGCAAAATCCAATGCCGGCCCCAACTCCACTGTATCGACTTGAGTCGCCACCACACACCACAACTTTCCTTTAAATGGTTCGTTATTCAACGGCTCCTGCAGCTGGGGATAATCATTCTCTGGCCGGACTCCAGTCAAGTCCAGCTCATAAATTGGAGTCCCATTTGGATTCAACAATCCCCAGTGCCTTTCTGTTCGCGGCCCGAATTTCTGGTTCTCATCATATATGGAGAACAAGAAGGTTGGGATCACAACGCCAGGTCGAGCTGGTGTCCCAATTGCTGGAGAGGCAGTCATTTTTCGGACTAAATTTCTGTTATATGTTGCTGCATTGTATATATTTGCGCCAGTTTGATCCATGTCACCTCCATTAGGCCAACCCGTTTCTGATATCCCAATCCTGATGTTTTCAAACCCAAGTTTTCGCATAGCAAAAACAACAGAATCAAGCATCTGATCAAGGAGATTTGTGTAAACCAATCCACTTCCTGTATCGTTGTACATCTGAGTTGCATCCTTAAACAATGCAAAATCCAGGCTGATGTTTGTTGGATTCTCAGACCATGAAAAATAAGGATACACATCAAGAAAAAAATATGATTTTGTCCCATTCAAGAATTTCAGCAATGGGATCATAACCTTGTCCGAAATTTCATCCTTAAATTTCCCACTTGAAGGAGGGAAAATTGATTCCACTACATCTATAGCCAAGGGCGTCCCAACTTTGATGTTATGAATGTTATGTGAAACTAAGGATTTCTTTATTTTCTGCATAGCTGGTACAAGATCAGCCCACATTTTCTGATTATCATAACTAAGAACTTCATTCCCAACAAGAATGGATCGGATTTTGGTGTTGGGATAATATGCAAGAACATTATCAAGCACCCATTGATCAGCTATTGTTAGGTTTGAAGCAATATCGGAAATTTGGTCATTTGTCACCATTATTGAGACACGAAGCCTTGTGCCTGATAGAAGTTTTAGAACTTCAGGGCTGGCATCATAGATCTTCACTCGACCAGCATTCATGGATTTCAGGAATTCGATTGTTTCATAAGGAGATGGCAAATTATTTCCAAGTCGACCATAGTTTATGCCGATGTTGCTTAAAACCAGTGCATCTGTAAACAGAAATACTGAACCAATATGAGACTGTATAATAGCAGTGTCGAAAAATTACAAATGCCCTGTTTAAGGGCTACAAATAACTATGAAATGAGAGATTCTATATTAATTATAAAATCATAGAAAGCTGTGACAATATTCAAATGTCAAAATTTAGCATACTCTGTAAGGCAACTTACTTGAGAAAGCAAAGATACAGAACAAAGAGAATACAAGAACTTCCCTCTTCTGGTACATGTTTTTATTGAAGAAAATGGAGAAACTATCAGATTGTGTGTGAAGAATCTGTAAGAATGGAAGGTGTATATGTAGTGAAAGAATTGAAGAAACTGTTGAACTACAAAATTTCAAGAGTTGTAATTAAGAACAGCTCAATGATATTTGTGAGAGTTTGATTAAAAAAAAGGTGAGATTTTGTAACTTTGGTGTGATGTATCAAGAGAATGACTGAAGAAATAATATTCAAAGGGAAAGTCAAGGATTGTAGGACGTGGTTTGTTTTGGATTTGTTGTCCCATGTTTTTAGTAGAAAAAGATTCCGAGTGTGTGTGCTGACTACTAAGCCATAAAATTTGTCTTGTTAGGAGTTAGATTTTGCTTGGTGTCTCTTGTCAATGTTGTGATCCAAAAAATGTCAAAACATGTCGATTAGTGATCTAATCCTTACTAGAAGTATGCCATTTCAAGTTAGATGTTTCAATTGATCAACTCGATGAATTAGGAGTTTGAAGTGACACTATATGTATCCTTTCAGTTTCATGTCTTCTTTGTTTTCGTATGCATAATGTATCTCTAAAAATTAAAAGAAATACTAACACAAAAACACTTTTATAATACGACTCTTCTCAATTACTCATAACAATTCTTATTCTTAAAAGCTGGCTGATCATGCATATGCCTCAGAATCAAGGAGAGGACAACTTTAAATTAACTGGAGAATGATTAGTTTGCTCCAACAATCTGATCCACGAAAACCTTAAGATTCACATTGGAAGAACCACCTTCTTTAACTGCTTCCTTAGCCAGATTTTTCCATTTTTGAGCTTGCTTTCTCATGTCTTCTCCTCTCTCTCCACCTCCCATAACAATTTCTAAGCACCTCGCGATCTCATCTGCCATTACAATTCCTCCATCGGTGGCAGCTGCCACTTTCAGCCCAGTTTTCCAATAATCCTGCACAAGTTTTGAATTCATAGGTTGATCAGCCCATTGAGGAAATGCAACTACGGGCACCCCAGAAGCCAAACTTTCAATGCAAGAATTCCACCCGGAATGAGTCAAAAAACAGCCCACAGAAGGGTGTGATAAAACCTCCAATTGGGAACACCATGGAACAATCATACCTTGTTTTTCCACTTCTTTCACCCAACTTCGCGCGTTGCTTTCTTCTTGTTTTGCACCATTTTTTCCGTCTCTAGTCACCCACAAGAATGGTTTCTGGCTTTTGATCAGCCCATTAGCAACCTCTTCCATTTGTTGTTCTGATAAATTGGAATAGCTTCCGAAAGATACATAAATAACAGATAGTTCGTCTTTCAAATTCAACCAATCCATGTAATCTCCTGTCTTCTGTATGAGATCACCTCCAAATGAGGTGTCCAAAGGGTCCTTGCCATCCAAAAATGCAGAAGGAATCAAAGGTCCAATGCCCATAAAATCATACTTCTTTATAGCCCTTAAGGTTTCGAATTCCAAAGCATCAAATGAGTTCACAAGTACTTTCTGCTTGTGCCCAGCTCTATCAAGAATCTCCAAATGCTCTATTAAAAGAGGGAGAGAAAAATTGTACACAACAGGGCTTGAAGACTGCATAAAGGATGGCAAATCACAAGAACTAAACACTAATGGCAGTCCTGGAAGTTCAATAACTTCATTGTTTTCTCCAGTAAAATCCACAATCTTATTGAAATACAAGTAATAAACATAAAATACAGAAGCCGGTTGATTCCAAAGAAGCGTGGATGGGATTTGAAATCGATTTGCCACTTCACCTGCCCATGTGATAAGAGTAGCATATACTACATGTCTAAACGGGTGGCCTTCGTTTTCTTTAGCCATGATAAGATTTGTAACAGCTTCAGTACCGCAAGTTCTGAAAGATATAAAGAATTCTTGGACATCGTCCGCAGTTGTCCAGCCATTGTCGTAACCATCAGAAAAGGGAGCCAAAGTCAGGCCTGGTATTATTGAGGCAGTTTTGGACATGCGACGGATTGCAGATTGACTAGTGCAAAAGGTGACCATGACTCCCATTTGCAGAAGGCGCTTTGCAAATTGGAGTGATGGGTTTATATGGCCCTGTCCTGGAAAACTCACAAGAAGGATATGGCTATTCACCATGTTGGTTATCTAAATCTCTGTGTGTGTTGTGTATGGCTTGGAGTGTCTTTGGTTTGGGCTGGGAGTGGAGTTTATAGCAGATTGCATGACGTTTGTGATTACACAAGTTTCTTTGGATAATTCGAAGAAGACAAAGTTGCTGTAAATATCATTAGTCGTGACATGATAAAACATCTGCCAACTTAGGTTTTTGTTTTCCTACGATAAACATTAAATCCTAGTTAAATTTATGTTCGATTGGTTCCACCATTAGTTTTATCATGTTAATCCTTTAATTCAAAGGGTCACGTGTCACCATGGATAATGTCCAAAACAATAATACTATTTATAATCAACGAGCGTAATAGTTATTTTATGTGACATTTTACCTGACATAATTTTAATAATTTAAAAAATGAATAACTTTTAATAATGCTATGCAATTTAAGATGCTATGTATGATGACTACTACAATCACCGATCATGAATAACACTACTCTATCCAAAATTGGCACTGCCAAGGATCATAATGGCTTCTTAAATTCGCTATATATTTTTATAAATGGACAAGGATACACTTCATCTCAAATCTAGCGTTTTTAAGTAAGGAAACATGGACCTTCCTTGGGTCAAGGTAAGGTTTCTTTCTAGGGTTCCTTCCTAGCTTTTTCCTCTAGGTTTTCTGTCTATTGAGGTGGTTGGGATGACAAGAATCGCCATGAATCTGGGGTGAAGCTCCCTCGTGTGGTTTTTCTCTCTGAAACAAAAATTCATAGTAGCAGATTGGAGAGGATAAGGGTTAAATTAAGATTTGATTATTGTTTTGGTGTGGATTGCATAGGGCGAAGTGGTGGTCTGGCAATGTTTTGGAGGGAGGAGGTGAATGCATATGTTCTCAATTTCTCGAATAGCCATATTTCATTGAATATTATGGATGGTAATTCCAACTTACCATGGGTTTTATCTGGATTCTATGGTAATCCAATTGCTGAAAGAAGGTTGGATGGGGGATTTTAATGAAATCCTCAACCCAGAAGAGAAGTTAGGGGGTGCTGTTAGACAATTTTCTCTACTGGAAAAATTCAGTAAGGTGCTAGAAGACTGTGATCTGACTAATTTGGGTTATGTTGGCTCTAAGTACACATGGTGTAATAAAAGGGAGATGAAGCATTTTATCAAGGAGAGGCTGGACAGAGCCCTTGCTAATGCATGCTTTCATTCTTCGTTCTGCAATTGTGTGGTGCAGTTGCTTCCAGTAGTTAACTCGGATCACAACCCATTATTTATCAAATGTCATAAAGGTCAGCTTCAGCCGAAACCCAATGCTCCCATGTTGTTCTAGTATGAAGTAGTTTGGTCTGGGAATCAAGAGTGCAAAGACATCATTGACAGCTCCTGGTCTCGCCATGGGGGACAAAGCAGTTCATTTGGATGGTTCAAAGAGGGATTAATGAGATGTAGGCAGAAACTTGAATTTTGGGCCAGGAGTAATGCAAGAGACGCTAGGAAGGTGCTTCAAGTAAACATGCATAAACTTCGGTCATTGCAGAATGTTAACCATGGGGACTTGAATGGGAGGATTAAAGGCATGCAAAATCAAGTTGATGCACTGTTAGCAGAAGAAGAAATTAAATGGAGGCAACGATCTAAACAAATGTGGCTTAAGTGTGGGGACAAGAATACACCCTACTTCCATAAATGCGCATCCCAGAGGAAACAACAAAATACCATCAGAAGCATATTGAATGACAGGGGGGAAAGGGCCAATACACAGGATGAGATTGGTAACACGTTCCAACTCTTCTTCCAACATTTATTTTCGTCCTCTTATCCGACGGGTATTGAAGAGGTAATTCAGGATCTTGAGAGCAAGATTTCCCCTGATATTAATGATCAACTACAGAGATCCTGCACCGATGAGGAAGTTAAGCGAGCACTTTTTGAAATGGATCCGATGAGCTTCCTTGGCCCCGATGGTTTCTCTGCCGGCTTTTATCAAGACAACTGGGAATCTATTGGAAAAGGAGTCTGTGCAGCAATTAAAGAGCTGTTAGTTACGAAGAAAGGATTCAATGAGATAAATGAAACTTTTATTGTTTTGATTCCTAAGAAAAAGAATCCTTTATCTGTGTCTGAATATAGACCTATTAGTCTTTGTAACGTTCTCTATAAAGTTGTATCGAAAGTGTTGGCTAACAGACTAAAACCTTTTTTGGCTGATATTATTTCAACTGCACATAGCGCATTTGTTCCAGGGAGGTTGATTTCTGATAACATTATTGTGGCATTTGAAGCAATGCACTCCATGAAGTATCGTGTTAAAGGGAAAAAAGAAGGCTACATGGCACTTAAAATGGACATGAGCAAGGCATATGATCGAATCTGTTAGCCCAAGAATAACTAACCAGGAGGGAGGTGAATTGGTTATTAAAA
>CAIGRT010155911.1:0-33735 GCA_903798405.1 Fraxinus platypoda
GCTGTTGCAGCTTACAGAGGGAAATCTTGGAAGAAAATAGGTATAATTTAATACTCCATCTCTTTTATCCATGATAGAGTTGTAAGTAATGACCTCTAGCATGTGACTTGGATTTGCGATTTTGTATCGATTTTACTATCTTGTAGTACTACTTTTCTATGTTTAACGTTGTTTGTTGTTCAAGGAAATTACTTATTGAGGCACTTACAGTAGGTGTTTAAGCAAGTCATAAACAAATTTTTTGATACAAGTATGTCCAGTTTTTGTATTAGTTCAATAAATGCTGTACTGTGATAGGTCAATCAGAGCGGATTGTTAAAGGTGGATTCATGTAGATGACCCACATTTATTGGGAATAAGATTTAGTTTGTCGTTGTCGATGTGATAGACTAGGCCATCTTAGAAATGATCAAAATCTGGTTTCAGTCAGTTGTTGACTTGTTTCATTATGTTATATTCCATACAAATATTGATGAATGGAACTGACAAACTTATAAAGATTACAACTACGGTTAGGTCGGAGTTACACCTCTTTGCCTAATTTGGAACAACTTTAACATTCTGTATTCTTAAGTTTCACAATGTATGGTTTATTTAATTGGAGTTCTTCCAGAAATTTAGGTCTAAAGAGTCAAAATATATTGTTGTTTTATCTCTAGTTATATAGTTCAAGAATTCATCCATGGTCAGAAACATTGTCATTACATCTTGATACACTTTCTAATGCTCCTTTTAAATCATGCTCAAAGAATGTACCCATATTAACGTTCAGATTTATGCAGCCGAATTCTTTCCAGATAGGTCTGAAGTACAGTGCCTGCATAGATGGCAAAAGGTTCTTAATCCAGAACTTGTTAAAGGTCCATGGACTCCAGAGGTTGGCTGCTAGTTTTCTTCCCTCTTTTATTGAATTTTTCTTGTCAATTAAGATGCTTTATTATGATGACTTGTTGTGTTTGTAATTTCAAACTCATATTGCTTTCTTTACTTACAGGAGGATGAGAAAATTGTGGAACTGGTAGCTAAATATGGACCTACAAAATGGTCTATTATAGCAAAGTCATTACCAGGTCGAATTGGGAAACAATGCCGTGAGAGGTAAAATAAATAAGATACAACCATATTTATAATATTCACTAGTGCCAATTGAGTTATGACAGATTGATAATCTGTTTCACCATAATTTTGTTAGTGTCTTGGAAGTGCATTTAATTTATTAATTGGAGGGCCTTACTGTGCCAATTGCTTGCACACATTGTTTTTACAAAAATAGTGTACAACTCTATGGAGACACCTAGGGGTTCTAGCTGCAACAAAAGAAAAAATGTTCGAATGCACCCCCCCCCCTTTTGATGCTATTGCTTTGTTTCTCAACATGGTACTCACACATGTACCTATTAATATGTATATGCAGACAAAGCTTTTGAAAATTGACTACTATGCAGTAAACATTATTTTTTTCCATGTAATTTATAATCAGGACAGTGACTTTTTGAAATTCTTTTGTTTTGTCTTTAATTATTCTGATTTGTTTGTTCTTGAAGTTGAAAGTGGTTTCTAACAAATTTCAGGTGGCACAATCATTTGAATCCGAATATTAAGAAGGATGCTTGGACTTTGGAGGAAGAACTTACTCTACTGAGTGCTCATCGGACTCATGGGAATAAATGGGCTGAATTAGCAAAGCTCCTACCTGGAAGGTACCGTCATACATGCATAAAACTTATTAAGAGGAAATTAAGAAGATCTATTTTGTTGGGCCACATAATGAAACTTGCACCTGGATTTTGGAAGAGTGCCTTGCAGCTCTCATATGGGAAATACTAACGTTAAAGCTTCATCTAATTTTGCGGTCACCTACTTAAATGAGATTTTTCATTTAAAAAGTCAGAATGAGATAACCTTTACTATTAATCTTATCATACAGGATTGGTTTCTTTCTGCAAATAGACATAAAAATCCAAAAATAGGAAGAAAAGGCCTTAAAAGGCATGGATGAGGCCTTGGAGTGGGGACCCCTTCTCTCTCCGCAAAGGATAAAAAAACCTTTGTCTCGCCTTTAAATTTCATAAATTATCATATTGATTTGTTGTGATTTCCAAGTTATTAGCCCCCTTATGTAAGGGTACATCTCAATCAAGTCTTTATTTATTTTTAATACTTTTGTGATACTAAATTTTTATTTACACCATCTTTTGTGCATTAATTAAGTTGATATTTTATGTTTTCTCAATAATAATATCTTCATTTTAATTATTTTTGAGATTTTTTTCTTGTAAATTGAGTTCGGCATTCATCTCAAGATCCATTACTGTGCCACAGGTTCTTTGTGCGCCAATGAGTTAAGAATGAAACCTAAACTATTCTCTACCTATACGATTGTGTTCTTGGCCATCCTTTCGTTTTCAACGAATTGGTATTTCACCATAAAGAAAGCATTTTCAATATATGTTCTGTTTTACCCAGGTGGAAATGTTTCTAAGACACTTCCAAGTTGCCACCATTTGGTGCTTTTGACTTTTGATTTGTTTACTAGTTTCTTGCATTCATCACATTGGTTTTTGGACGGCCCACTTGTACAGAAACATGGTATTGTAGAGTGCTCGACCAGTTTGGTATAATTGTTTTTGTGACATTGAAACTTGAATCTAGTATCTTTTACTATGTTGAACCACCTAATCCAGAAGGTTAAGCTGTCAGAAAGGGGATTTATTTAATATATACTTATTTTTGAAGCGTTATTTGGTATTATCCACAACTGTAATATTGTAATGAAGTTCCCAATGTGCGAATAAGTGAACTTTCTTCATTTTGTGCTATGGTGCTGCTGTTTGGAAGCAGATGAGTGAATTTTGTCAATTACAGAATTTTGTCTCCATAACATGTAGGTTATGGATGCAACGGATGATTTGAGTATCCTAAATTGAACAGGAACTTCCTGAATACTTAGAAAGTGGTTTTACCAGTGAAGTTGTTTCTGTCCAAATGGCCTGCGGCACCTTTTACCTATTTCTTTTCTTCTTCATACGTGATTGATAGTAATCTAAAAGTTCGAGACAATCATTAATCAAGCATGTGGAATAAGACTTGCTTGAGATGAACTTTTATTTGTTCTTCGGTTTCTCCCTGCCATTACATCCAAGACACCTTTCAGGTTGGCCATTTCTTGTATAGGAGTAGAGATATATTTTTGTTTATGTTATATTTCTTTAGAAAGGTTATTATTTCTTGACATTTAATGCAACAAGGGTTACACTATCTTGTTTCTTGCACTCAGAATGTTGCTATGACAATGATTGTTTGTAATGGGCTCTAATCTGTGCAGGACTGATAATGCAATCAAGAATCACTGGAATAGTTCTTTAAAGAAGAAGTTAGATTTCTATTTGGCTACTGGGAACCTTCCACCTGTTTCTAAGAATGTTACGCAAACTGGCTGTAGAGTTGTGAATAGAGCTTCAATCGGAGAACTTGTTTGTGCAAATAAAGGAACAAATTCAACCACATTAGTTTCATCAGGAGGTACAGATACATGTCAAATTGAAGATGGGAAGGATAAGCTAGAAACTACTAATGGAGTTCATGATATAGCTGGATCAGCTACTGATACCGGGAATGAGACTGCCGATCTTCAAGGTGCTACATGTGAGCCAATGCCATCAGTAGTAGATCCTATCCATTCATGTACAGAATGCAAGTTCGATAGACGTGGAACACATCGTGTAGTTGATCAATACTTGCACGATGATATTCCCTCATATGGGACACTATTTTATGAGCCACCACATATAGATTCTAATCTTCCAGATATTTCTCGGATGCACTCTGAATCAGATATTAGTCCAATAATGTCACCCGTGACTTTCTTCACTCCACCTAGCATGAAAGGAGAAAATTTGTTTGCACAAACTCCAGAATCTATATTGAAAATTGCTGCTAAAAGCTTTCATAGTACTCCGTCCATATTGAGAAGAAGAAAATGTCGAAGCCCGTTATCTGCACCAGCAAGTAAAAATTGCCGAGTAGATAGGGAAACAGTTCAGGAAACATGTCAATCTACCAGCGAGTATAATCAAACGAATAGTCCAGAGAATATTGAGTCACACAAGTTAAGTTTGCATAGAGATCTTTCTAGCGAAGGAGACACTGGATTATGTAATGGCAAGTCCTATAATTTATCCCCTCCGTATCTGTTAAGATCGGAAAGGACTTCTGTTCTTAAGTCTGTTGAGAAGCAGCTTGAGTTTGCATTTGCAATGGAGCAGGAGTGTCGTGATGAAAATACAAAGTCTGAGGATTCAACAGTTAAAGTAGTCCCTCCTGTAACAAAGTTTGTCTATACACGTCAAAGACGGTTGAGTTAGAATGGCCATGTAAGTACTGTCCTGAGTTCAGCAAACCTAACTGATTTTTTGCTTTTCTATGGAACTATAATGACATTAGCACTCAGGATGTGGAGGTGCTGAATCGAGTGGGGGTTCTTGCTACTTTATCATCAACTGAATAGGTGACCCTATCTTTTTTTCACACCTTTCTAAAGAATCAATTTATTGACACTTCGGATCTCTTGAGGCACATCCGCTCCTATTGCTCTTCAAGTCTCTTTTAGCCTCTCTTTCTTCCTCGAGCACATGTCTTCTGGTTCTTTGAAGAGCCTTTCGAGCAACTTGTTTCATTATTTGAGGCATGAACTGCATAATCCTTACTTTCTCCATTTATTGTTTTTGTTTATGGGTTATCAGCTAGCAAGGGTTGGAAATTGACCTGAAATGATTAAAAGTGAAGCGTTCAAGATAGAGTGCCAGATGCATAAAATCTCATTCTTGAAGATAAGCTGGAGTTTATGCTTGGTATATCTTCACTTTTTCCACCTTAGGCTCGCGGAAAAAGCACTAGCCTCGCTAGGTTTTCATCATTGTAGGTGCTGAGTTATTTGGCTATATGGAGAATAAGTGTCTGATTCTTTTTATTTATGTAACATCATTCAAGCTTCAATTGATTTGTACAGAATCCCCCTATAAATGGAGATAGCAATGTTTTTATATGCAAAGAACATAGATTTTGAAATAATACCGTCTTGTTCTTTAATGGAAGAATATGTACGAATCATGAAAAAGTTTCGAGTTCCCAAGGTAATAGAAGAGAGTGTAAGAATCACCAAAAAGATATAAGTTCCTAGGTTTTATATTTTTATTTTGTAGGCAACAACTCAAGACAAAATTATAAGTCAAATTGTTTAATTTACACCCTATTTGAACTACATTAAAGTTTTCATTCTTATTCTTCTGCTAATTCTCAATTACACATTTTTCAATAAAATAATATTTTCCATCACATCAATAATTTTTCCTTCTTTTTCAACCATACATTCTCCATCAATCTACTATTTCAAAATATATTCTTCCAAAATAATGTGACCCTAACACACCCATCTCAATTTTGGGAGAAAGGAGGCCTTTTCTAATTATTTTTCTTTCGAAATCTTATGATGTCCTTGTTAATATTTAAATGAGCTGTCCCAAGATGAGATGTGAGTTGAACCTCAAAAAGTTAATTTGCCAAGTAGTTCGACTAATTCTGCAGTTAAGAGCAAGTTTTGCTAGCTTAAAAGTAACTTCTAAACTAGGCTGGAAATGTAAATTTTTGCAAAACAAGCCAAGCTCGGGTGAACCCAGAAAAGTCACTTTGTGGAATTTTCATTGAAATGTACTGCTTAAAATGAAAGATTCTCCACATCTCATTATCTTAATCAATATAGCCTGCAATCTAGTAACAAATCACTGTCTTAATCAATGCTTTCTCAAACTTGGTTCCTTGTCCCACAAATCAGCTAACGAAATTCACTTTTACGTCCTACATAGTAATAACATTACATGATTCACAAGAATACGAAACTAATTCTAAATGCAGGACAACATTACATTCTACTGTCCTCGAGCTTCACACGTTGCAGAGACCATCAAGAAAGCGCATCGTTAAATGTGAGAACATGCGCTTCTATCCTAGAACAATCCACAATACAGAAAATAAGGACAAAATATTTCGCAAGTTTAACAAGGCATATAGCTGGTTACGATGCTGTCTACATCATAATTATCTGGAGGTACAACCACCAACATGTAGTAAACTATACAAAATTTTACAGCTTCTACATTGAACTATACATGGGCAATAGGTGAGAAGAAATCAGCTGCTCGCCAAAGAACCAATTCCATTAAGCATTACCAAGCCAATCCATATGACCTGAGTAGAGAATCATGAGATAAAGATACAAACAAACCAGAGAGACAAAAACTCAAGATAAGACAGGGATTGAGGAGAAAAAGGTCACATCCATAGTGTCACCAAAAACAAAACTAATCTTTGGGAGCTTTACTGAGGTTCTATATTAATTATTTAAAGCAAATAAACACTCTTAACCCATTTTCAAGAAAAATATATGTAACATAAATTTAAAATACATGACAGAAGGCAATGATTAATCAGGTAACGAGGCATTTTATCTCCGAGAGGTGAGGTGTAAGCCTCGAGGCGCTTTGACGCACAAGCCTCGAGGTAAAACAATAAAATTCAAAAGAATATAAAAGTACTAGTATATGCTGGTAATATACCATTAATCCTTTCAAAAACTCCATAGTAACACTAATTAGCAAAACTAAAAGTCTACAATACAAACAAACATAGAATAGATCAAGAAAATAGAAAATAATAAAATCTACAATAGTGATCACGTATACTCAAAAGTTTCTTGTATCATCTCTACTGATATGATTTTTAAGGTAATCATTAACATCATCATCCTTATTACAAGTTCCTTTTCATTCTTTGTCACCATCCTCCAACTGCAATGTTACTCTCCCCATTTTCCTTCTGTGTAGGTAAGAAAAAAGAAAATAAAAGAACCGATAAAACATTTTAAGCTAATAAAAATTAAGTCAAAAAAGCTAAGGCCACAATTTAATGTCTGAAAAATGCACTTGAGGCTTAAGCCTCAAAAATGGCTTTAAAGGTATGGGTTTTGAGGCATTTTATAATTGCCTCAAATGGCCTTATCTGTCTCGCGTGATGTCTCAGTTGTAACATGGGAACTGATGAGATTTCAAATAAATCAACAAAATAATTTGCAGAACCTCTCATGATTTTCAAAACTTAAGCTACAACAATAAATCAACATCCAATATACAACCACAACCACAACCACATAAACAAATAGCAAACTAACCTCAATGAGACTGTACATTTAGTTGATGGGCACTGCCTCTATGCCATATGTCGCCTCAATGGAAATACAAGCAGAAACTATGGACAGAAAAATTACCATGGGAAAAAAAAAAAAGAAAAAAGAAAACAGAGGATAAATCCAAGATTAAAACCAGACCTCGTTCAAATCTTTTCTATTACATATCTTGAAGCTAAAACATGAAAAAAGAGCCAGTTGTAGTTTTCCGAAGCACCTTTGAACTTCGATCAAGCCCATGAGAGGCCACCTAAAAGGAAAAATCACAAGTTACAAGCATAAAAAACAAACATATTAACTGTTCTACCCAAAAACCAAAAATTGATGATCAAAAATACCAGTGAGACTCCTGGATGAAATATTGGGCTAATTCTCTTTGACACTCAAAATTATAACTTTCGAACTATTAATAAGACCTTTATTCTTTCAATATTAAAAATAAACCGGCTGATGAAGAGATTATTGACGAAATATGATGAGTCCTACCCATGACTATCATGATTCAGATGACATTTGTTTTATCAACAGTTTCTGCAAAAGATATCTTTCAAGTAGTAGTTAACAGTAAATACCTACCAGCTAGAAAATGAAACAATGTGCCAAGTGTAGTGTATGCATTGCAAAAAACTAATGATGAGGTAAAGATTGGTTTAGCTACAAAGAAAAGAAACACGAATTTAAATGTATAAGCTGAATTGAGAAAATAGTTTGTCAGGTAAAAAGTTCCTTATATATATTGTGAATTTTTGTGAGAAACATATATTTGTTGGGCCCTAAAGGATTTTTAAAAAGATTATTATTTTATGCATTTAGCGAGGTTATTAATTTATCATTCATTCATTTATAGAGGTTTCAACATACAAGTGCCATAAGAAAGTAGATCGAAAAGAAACATTTCCATTTTTACCATACGAGTCAACGCCGCGTAACGTTCTTCATTCAGATACAGCGGTTTTCCCCTATGCATTTCAACATCCTGCAAACAGTTTGGAGAAAAGTGTTCATGAAAGATGCACGTTGTTCTTCTGTAGTAGAATTGCTTATCAACTCTCACAAGGATGAGGAAAATTGCAGTTTTCTTTGTAGCAAATGCAGCTTGCTTGCTCAAAAAAGAAAAAAAAAAAAAAACTGGACACAGATAATTTGACAAGAACAATAAATACAAGTCAATATATTGATGCACCTAGTATTTCCTCTATTCATCAAAGAATTTAAGCATTTTCATAGACTAAGTACACCAAGTAATATTCATGTTATACTATTATCAAAAAATAATCCCTCGACAGATAATCCAAGAATAACTTTCAATGCACCCCGATTCTATCCTTTATCACGAATAAGTGGATAGAAAATTAACATCACTACCAAATATGGTATACATCAAGCACTAGACCTTATCAAGAGGATCATTTTAGTATAGATTCTATGGATCAACTATTTTTCAACCAGCCATCATCCTATATATACATAAGAATGCAGCTCAGAGTAACATGTCATTAGTATTTTTCAATCTTATGCCCTGATATAACATATGTAAGATAACATATGTAAGATTTTAGAGGCTTCTCCTTCATAAAGAAACAGAAACTAGAAAAAAAGAAAATCACGTTTTCTAATAACAAAATTTTAAAAGAAACAGTATATTTGCTTAAGGGGCACCCATATTTACAGTTCAGCATGTGAAATTTCATTAATCATTTTAGTTTTCAACATAGATTCAAATTTGGCAACTGTTCAGCAAGAGAAATTTGGAGTTCAGTAAATGTTTATTAGAACTCATTATCTTTAGATGCTCAGCCAAGTTGAGTAAAGATATTTTTGAAGCCAAAAAAAATTGTGAACAAGCCAAGCTTCAATCGCCATTGGCAGGAGCACCCTTCTACACATATGGAGCGTTTTTGTACTACTACATTAAATAGAGTTTATGAACAAATAAAAAGAGATCACTGAAGTACAAGACAAGGTTCCTGAATAACCAAAACTCACCTCTTCACCAAAGGCATCCAAGTAGGGGGATGGCCAAGGAGCCTGACGTGCAGATCTCTGTAGCAAGATTGTGGTTCTCTGTAACACATATTGGGAGCATATTTTATTTTCTGTGAAGAGATACAATCACATGCCCAAGAAGAACATGAACAAAAATAATTATCATTTATATATTAGACAGCTATCCTCCAAATGCATGTTGCAGGTGTAAAACATACTCTAATCAATAGAAACACTCCAATGCCAGCCCCGCAGGCCTTTGCATGAGCTTGACAACGGCTTTCCCTTGAGAAAAAATGAGCAGAGTCAATTGCTAAAACAACAATAGAAGCATAAACAATTATACACAAATAAACCCCACTCGCAATGCATACACCCCAAAAAAAGGATAAAGAAAAAGAAAAGATAGCACCTCATATGTAAAAGAATCTATAAACGAAACACAACAAAATTGGCATTACCTGCAGCAACTCTTCCAGATTGGTGAACACAATTTGCCACATAGCAAGCATAATGCAGGCTCCTCCTGAACATATCCACAGTCCTGGCAACGCTTTTTAATATACCTGATGTTTAACAGACTTCCCACATGATTGACGGATTCACACAATAATGAAAAATATACTACTAAAGCCATTCAGAAGTTCACCTCTGCAAGAGATCCAGGTAAAGATGAGGCAAAAGCATCAACCGAAAAGGAACTGCAGGATTACATTTCAACACACACTGAAAGTTACGAACTCCACACACTTCAGAAAAATGACACAGCCATCTAAAAGCTGTGAACCGTGCCTTTTTATCATTAATAACAATGCCAAGTGGGGGAATATTAAACATCTTCTCCAGCTTTTCAACCTCGGAAAGCTCTTCTACAATGTTTGTGACACACTCTGAATCATCATCTGTGTATGGAGATTCATCAAACGTGCAAGCCCCATCAGTGAATGGTGCTTTAGAGGAATGATTTATTAGTTTCCACAATAATGCACATCTCCGCAAATAAGGAAAGCTCAGACTGCGAATTGCATCTTTCATATCATAAGTAGGATTGATATAGTTTGAATCAAAACTTTGTAGAGCTTCTCCGTGTTCCTCCATAAATTTGAAGATGTCAGTGATCAAACAATCATGAAATCCCAACTCACTAATAGTGCATAGTCGTTTGTTGCAATATATAATTATTGCCTGTTGCAAAAGAAAAAAAAAAGCAAAAAATATATAGCCAGTCATGTAGAGAGTTCATAATTCAATCTTTTCAAGGTCAAAGGAGGCAAATTCTTTCTACCTGAGTTACGGTAACAACATAACAAACATGCACAAGAGACAAATAGGAATCTTTGCATGACAAAAATGGACATGGAAGACAGAAGAGTATCCACATTAATGTCGAAAAGGCATCATGTGCAAGGACAGGATCAGAAGCGCATCTCCATAACTGAACATCCGGATACCGTACTTCTGCCTCAGCATTCTCCAATATACGAAGCAAATGACCTACAAAAAATATTATAAAGCTACTTTTCAACTTTGAACAAATGTAGTTCAAAAAAGGAAAATGTCGTATCTAAACTTATATAGCTACTAGGATTCAGCTACACTCCAGATCCAATTCCCTCCAATTGTAATCATCCACTCGTCATTAATGTGGACTCGCATGGGCCCATCATATGCAAGTGGGTTGCATGTAATTGAAGGATGAGTGATCAGACTGGAAGGAAGTTGGTAGAATTCTAACTTGTAGGATGAGTGATCAGACTGGTAGGAAATGGGTAGAATTCTAACTCCAAGTACCAAATAACCTATATACATTTATGTTGCTAAATCAACCATAGAAGGAAAGTATTTACAACCTTATGGAACCTTTTCAACATCTTACTAATAGACCATAATTCCATTATTTGCTTCACAAAAATAGATAATTGATAACAGGATTACAGGTCTTAATCGAGCAAATAATAGACATGTAACTGACATACATAAAGACAAAAATTGTTGTAAGTTTAATGTTATTATCTACCCCGTTCTACATCAAATTGATCAAAACTCTATTGCATATGGTTACAGTAATGATCACATACTTTCACCTACAAGCTCTTTTGCCCAATTGTTACCAACAACTTAAGTTCTTCTTAAGGGGGAGATCTTGGGTTCAAATCACTGGGGATGCAAATTAAACCCACGTTGGGGCCCAACCTATGAGTAATGAAGCATGGAATAGCCCGACAAAAGGCTTGTCGTTATAGTTAAAATGGAATAAAAGCACTGCGTCAAATCTCCTCCAAATTGTCTAAAAACCTTTTCTTATTTTAATTTCCATTTCCATTTCAATGATTGCAAATATTTCTACTTGAAAGTTTGCATAGTTCAATAGATCTTAACATAGTAGCAGTCTCTTGGTTATCCAGGCACATCACTTAGCTAAATGAGCTATTCCGAAGTTCAGCCATAAAGAGAGTTTGCAAAATCTTTAAATGGTCTGTTGATTTATTGCTGTATTTTAATATCTTTACCATTTTAATGAATTTCTGCATTCAACAGTCAAATAAAAAACAGTAATCGATCACTTGAAACCATACCTTCTTGTGGGCAACTGTGGTTGGAAATTTCATTTGGAGAAGTGCCAGAGCAAACAGATTTGGCAAAAAGCTGAATGCCTCTTAACCTCAAAAAAACGTTTTGAGAATTTTGTGCTCGGATACTTTGAATGACATTTAGCAACAGTGACAATATAAAACCACAGGAAGAGTTGAGTTCCTTGTATAAAGAACCAAGGCTATAATTTGGAGTCAATGAATTCTTTCGGGATCGAGCAGCAATTTCGGCTGACATGAGGGAATACTTGAGTGTGTTCCATAGAATCACTGAGTGGTTTACCCTTCCAGATCCCTTATCCACACCAGGAAAGCACATTCCACTCAGTACACTGAACACAGGTTCAAGATTTGGTGGCGTCGTCACATTTTGTTCAAATGGAAAAGCTTTCAGAAGCTCATTACTTATAGCAACATCAGCAGCGCTTTTTAAGAGAGACAAACCGTCTTCGAGAGAAAGGGAACTAACTTTACTATCCGACAAGGATGAAGAGCTAGCAGCGTTCATAGAATTAACAGTTTGAATAGATGGTGGATGAACCTTTCTAAAATCTACAGGTGATGCCGGCAGTACAGAGTTTGCAAGTCCCCGACATACAGGACAGAGAAACTCGCCCTGGCAAATTAATTCAAAATCATCAAAATATTCTGCTATTCAAAGTTCAGAAGTTAAATTTTTTTACTTTTATTTTTTATTTTTGAGAAGCTTCAACCTGTTCAGGATCCACAATGTGCCCTCCTTCAAAGGCAATTCTTCTGATATATCTGCATGGTAGCAAATAAAGTAAGAACAAAAACAATGCCCTTTGAAATCACATCAATACTACTTTATAGACCTTAATAGTGCAATTTCTATTCTATGTATATAAAAGAGAAGATATTCGGGTTAGAACTTCAACTGAAGTATAACCACAGTGCATGCAGTTCAGAGTCTGACAAAAGAGTAGCAGTGACTCCCAGTCCATAACACATACCAATTTGTTTTCTCATGAATGATGAAGTTCAAATCCTCACCTCTTTATTTATTTAGTTAACCAATGATTAATTTATTTGCACTCTCATGTCCACTGTACTCAAAATTGAAATTTAAAACTGCACAACACATAAATTTCCCCAACTTTATTGAATTTGTTTTTTGTGCCTTTGTGATGCCCAACAGCACAGATGTCCCAATAAAGACAGAAGACTGGAAGATGTTTCCACAAGGCAGGGATAATGAGTCCTTTTCTACTACTACTATTATTTTATTTTTTTGGGTGGGGGGGGGGGGAAGCAGAAATGGTGTGTACCTTTCCCTCAGGGATGATAAATAACGATCAAGACATCCTTGATGCACAGCATGCCCACAGGAAGAGACATAAATTCCACCATTGCCAGATGGACCAAATCCATTGCATTCTGGATGCAGCATATTGGATTCTGATTGTGTCCTCTCCCTCAAAGAACGGCCGTGCTCTGAAGCCGAAGAATTGTCCAATGCCTCTCTAGACAGCGCAGCTATGTATTTACCAAGCAAAAGAGATTCGGCATTGCTGCTTCTCTCCAGGTTGACGCCAGCTGTAGAAAAATTTTCAACGGGCCTTTGAGAATCCTTGTCACACAAACTAGCACGAAATCCTCTAATCATCAAATACATATGTTCTTCTAATGCCTCAAGGGAATATGCTGTCTTCTCCTTCATATCTGTCGATATGCAAGGGAGATGAACACTTTCTATTGAAGGGAATAACGCCCGAATAAATTCCAGAAAAGCATTCATTTCCCTAGTTTGTCCTATTAAAGCAAAATCATTCAAAGTATTCTGAACCATATCCATCAACTGAGAAGATGAGACCATTTCGGAGTCACCAGATATACCGCTCTTTTGGAATAAATCAATTGTCGCTGTGCTATTAGAAACATGCTCCTTCCCAGTATGGCTAACATGCTCCCACGACGGCGGGCATTTGTCCACAAAACTCAGAACCCTGGATTTCTTCATTAAGAGTGTAGATAGGAAATCAGAATGATATCATGTGGCATGAAAATTGATTAATGCTTCTCCGAAAGCTTCATTGAGGCAGTTTAATTTAAAAATAACAAACAGATGACAAAAACACATGCCAGAGAGTACATTACCTGGAGAAGAACTAAGAATGATATGGGACATCTAGAATTGGGGTCATGACAAAGAGAGCAAACAACTTGAGCTGATTCTTGGGGATTGCTGACATCAGAATCACATGAGAGTTGCCCAGATCTAGAACCATCCATTTCATCATCTGAACTGGAATTAATGCTTGCCAAAAACTTGGACTGCTGGGCTCTCATTTTCTCCTATATATCAGAAATAATGAGCACCTAAAAAAATGCAATTTTCACTAGATAAAAATGGTAAAATCAATCAGAAAGGAAACTTTGGGGGGGGGGGGGATACTCAGGTCCTATGTCAACTTCCATCTCAAATTGACTGGAATGAGTTACCTTAACAACTCACATGTTAACATGCAATCAAGCAACCAAACAAATAAAATGCAAATAACAGCAGTCTACCACGGTTCCTCAATTAAGATTTCTTTTTATTATTGGCATTTCATTTTATAATAGTATGGTTACCACCCTCCGACCCAACCACCACCACAGAATGTGTGATTACGGCTGCACATGAACACCAGTCAGTTGTGTTCAAAAAATAGGAAGATGTCCATTTGCAACTTGAATCATTTAGCAAATAACTGAAAACTAAACTCAATTTTAAAAAAAATTGTCATTCATAAAGGTAGCCTGTGGAATTTTCCAACATATTTATTCACACTATAGCAATATATATTGGTAAAGAAAGGTTATGAGACGGAAAAACAATGAATATAACAAATTTTGAATAGTTAATATTCTGATTGTGTGAAAATATATACAGCCTCAAGCATGCCATACTCACACGTTCCGCATCTCAAATTTGGAAAATAAATCATGTCAAAATTAAACAGGGAATCCTATTCTCTCTTTTAGCATAACCAGCAACCATTTTAAAGTAAAAATAACTTCTCACCAATATGGCAGCTTGTCTTTCTCGAGCCTTTGCTTTGCGCTTTTCACTATCAGAAGACAATGCCATGTCATTAGTATTACCACGATGAATGGATACTGAAAGTTGATATGCTAATTCAGGTTCGAGTTTATGCAATGAGGTCATGCATTCAGGTTCAAGCTCCACAAACTTCTTGAGTAGATTCAGTATTAAAGCTGAGAGACAGAAATTGCCAGGTTCCATGAAGTTCTCGGCATTTTCTTTCTCATGCATCCTCATCAACAAGACAAGAAGTGACAACATGCTCTGATCACCATACTTATTTATGCATATTTCTTCATTGGCAAATGCCAAAAATGGAATCACATCATTTGCATTGCATAACAGGTCACCATATTCCTTCTGTACTTGACAGACATCCAGGGCCAGTGCCAGTAAATGCAGTGCATTTAAAAGAACACGGTCGGGAGCCCGAGACGGTGTGAGTTCATCAGCGAAAACAGCATAGAAAAGAATGGCACGGACAATTTGAAGGAGTGTTTTACAAGTAGCTATTTGAGAAATTCCCCTGAGAGGGTAATAAATCTTTGTCCATTTTGGAAGCTGAGTTGTCAATGCAGAAACATTACAAAACCGAAAGTATCTTTCTTCTGCAGCCTGTAGGTCTCTCGAGTTCCAGCGAGGATGATATAAATCGAGTTCTTTCCAATATGCAGATCTCAATTTATACATGCCCTGAGATACAAAAAGAAATTAGGGTGGCTCAGCCTGTTTATTCTAGTTAACAACAAAAGCAAGTTTCACTTTTCATATTAATAAAAAAAATCAACCTGAGCCATGCCAGATGGATTGGAATATTCTGCAATTGTTTCCAGTATCTCCTGAAGTTCACCAATTTTGGAAAGATCTCGAGGAAGAGATTTCACCAGCTGACTACGAGTGGCATCTCCAATAGAGAGCTTGTATACCAACTCTCTTTGCAAACATTCAACAGTAGTTAGCCCACAAAACCTCCTTTCACTCACTATTTGTATTAGAAGAGTCAGCATTTCTGCAACTAGAGTTGATTCATGCCTGAAAAAAGTAGATTGAACAAAAATGGTCATCTGAGCGAAGGAAACAATATTCGGGCCCTATCCCATGAAGTAAATCAAGTAGTAGTCTACAAGAAGAATGGATAAATTAGCAAGGAACCCATAGGATTGGAACAGATTTTCCGGCGCGTGGGAAGGTGGGTATTTTATGCAACTTCTAATTTTATGGAACTAATGGATTTCTTATCAATCATATCATATGCTTAAAGTAGAAACTTGAGGAGTTCATTTTTTACCCCATGGAAGAACCGTGATCTGTGTCTGTCACCAGGATATTAAATAGCCGGCCAGAAGAATGACAGCTAAGTAATTAGGGTTTATTTTATAGATTTTCTAGTTTTATGTTATTTCTTTAGTTATTTCCTTCTTAACTTACACTAGTTAAAACCTATAAAACAAGGGGCTTATGCATTGTATTTTACATGCTTGACTACTGAGGGTTTGTTTGAGCCCCAACTTTTGGGGGAATAGATTTTGTAATAGTGATGTTTTTGTAATTAAAACGTAGGAAAAAGTTTTGGGTTTACGTGTAAAATTATTTTATTGAGAGAAGATTGAAAATGAATTTTGGAAAAAATGAGTTATTAAATAATGGAGCTCAAACTGGGACTGAATAAAAAGTAATTTTTTTCTCTCCCCTCTCCCTTCTCTTCTTTTCCCCTCCCTCCCTCACTCCCTCTTCTCTTCTCCTACAATTCTAGTTCTTGTTCGATCGTGTCCATTGTCAAAAAAACTTTTTCTAATAAGTTGATTGAGATGTTAACCTCCACTATTATTCATCTTATTGGTCCTTTCGCCCTCCTTTTAATCCAACAAGATAAATTTGAGCCAGCTGATCAGTTTATAAACTACTATTTCTCCCATATATTTCCAAAGCAACTAACAACTATGCTGTTTATATTTTCAAAGCACCGATTTTGCCTCAAACACGTGCTTGGACACTTGCAGGTTGCATGTCAGAGACTTTCAACCCTCACCATGTGGCCAATCTTGACTTGGAAAAAATGATTAAACTTTACCACAAAAATCCACAAAAAATATTACAACAAAAACAAAGTGTATAATAATATGGATCGAATATGAGCTGTCAATGAAGCGTTTAAGGAATGTAAGATCATAAAAAATATGTAATTCTCAAGAACAGATATATCTCCAAATCCAAATCAACAGAATTGATTTTAGGTGCGGCGGTATGAATACAAGCAGCCACCAAGGAGAATCATCCCAATTCAACAATAAATAAAACTTCATGAATAGCCTCATATATACACCGAAAGAACATATGCACTATTAAATATTATTTATTTTGGAGCCTCAGCCTATGCCAAGCCTTGTTGCATAAGCCACATGATGTAAACCAGTACTCATTAACATTATTCTCATTCATGGCTCCTGATATTTGAAACTAGGATGTTGAGTGATTCAGTACTTACAGGAAATCTAATTGGCGTATACCACAAATTTCATACACTTGACACATGCAAACCTTTATATTTTTATAATAACACGTCCTAGGTGTTGTTTCCCAGTATCTCAATATTTGTAGAAAAGTTTCAACGTTCTATTCAACTCAAGCATCAAGTCAGCCTGAACTACCGAAAAATAACTGCTTTGTACTTGGATAATAAACTAAGTACGGTAAATGGACAATATTACTTGTTCACTACAAAAATTGACATTATAGATTAGTCTTGACGTATGGAGACACCCTTGTAGGTACTCAGTAGTAAATTCTATATGAGAAATGTCCCATTCATCGGAACTTCCAAGATTGGGTACTAGCTTATTCCACCAATGGCCAACAATTTGATCTACAAAGTAGAAGCACACACTAACAAAGCATGCTTAGAATCTAGGATAAATCATGCATGAAACCATGATAAAGGCTTCACTTTTGAGGAAAAAGATTGCTGAGGAGAAGGCGAAGAGAAAATTACATACTCACTAGACGGGTTAAGATTCAAGGACAGATAGTTCGATAGCCCAAAACGTTCTAAAATTCTCTTGACATAAAGATCGGCTGGAGCTAATGCAGCACAACACTGCAGCAAGAAAAGATCAAGCTCTTGACCCTGTTCAGACCTGCACAAACAAGTTGAAAAGAAGAAAGAGTTCTAAGACGGTCACAAAATCACAAAATATAACTGTAAAAGCAGAGCTTTCAATGATCTGATACATAATAGAGATTCACATACCAGCGAACTGAACGATACCACTCGCTAGATAATATGGGAACATCCCCATGCCTACGCCACATTCCAGCATGAACCTCGGCACAGAACACCCTTATTCGAAGGGGATGCTCCATCACAAAGACAGAAAATCCATAAGGGTGGCAACCTCCTAAAATGTGTCCAAGAAAGTCATTATATATCACAGATGACCTATCTGTAGCCCTGGCACACGTCATATCCAACGATGCTGATTCACCATAACATTGTTTGAGTGCTCTCCGCAGAATCATCGAAAGTAACTGGTGCAAGGGAATATGAACTGAGATACCCTGTGAACTAACATCATACATGACATCAGGCCAATCTGAGAAATTCAGAAATCGGAGGCCTTCAAACTCAGCGGAACTTTCTCCATCCAACATACTGTAGTCACAACCTCCAGGGTCAGCTTCTTGTCCAATAGGTCGGCCACACTCCAATCCTACACCAACGTTAAAACCACCATGGGATGGTGAAGAACATCGTTTACTAAAAACTTCACTTGAAATTGTAAGCTTACTATCAGATGATGTGAATGATTTAAAAATGGGCCTGCCTCTTCTGAACTTAGACAGCGTTCTTTTTAAAGCGAAGAAATTATTACCAGAGGCATTATTTGATTTTGGAGACAAGACTCTGAGGCAGCCAACCGTGTTATCGATTACCAACCAATTTTCGATAGCCCTCAAGCATTCAAATGTCAACCATAAAGCAGATGATGGAATAGGAATATAGTCGGTGGCCTTGGATAAATGATCAAATGCGTTCTTCCCTATAACACTACCTACGGAGCTTTCCTGCGATAGCCTTCCCACTTTTGCATGTCTTAGGCTATCTTGGTCTTCAAACTCTGGTTTATAAGCGCTGAAGAAAGCATCTTCATTAGTCTCCTCACTAGTATTCACAGAAAATGCTCCAGCGACTAAGAGAGAAAGAATGTTGGATATGGAGTGACATAAAAGAAAAGACAGATCAACATTTTCATTTTCTTCTTCTATGTGACTACCAACTTCTCGCTTTTGAGGGTTCACTCCTTGCACAGAAGCCAATAATCTTATCCACGTTCTAACTAAATCTCTCCCACCATGGCATAGGTATTTGGATACAACAGAGTGACTCACGACAAATCTTATATGTTCAACCACACGAACAGTAGTTTCATACAAGTTTGACCATTTAGCAACCTGCAAAGAAACTAAATTCAACCTTCTTTTATGCAAAAAGAACTTGGGGCAAACATATAAATAGACTCCACTAATAAATAAAAAATCACAACACCATTAAAATGATCAGAGCTGGGCGACCACTGCCAGACAAAGGAGAAACAATATCACAAATTCAAAGAGTTACAATTAACACATTACATAGCTAGAAGTATTATACAAACCCATCGGTTGATATCAAAAAGCCTCCAAGAAAAAGAACCGAAAAGGAACCATGATGAACAACTAAGTTAAATTATCAGTTCCTAAGAAAATCACAAATGTGTCGCCTACAATTGAAAAATGTTAAACAGACATTTTAAGAATTTCCCTCTGAATCCTTACAACAAAATATAAGATACTTCAGAGATCTCTTGAGAAGGATCACTACGAAATATTTTAATAGTAACTAAATATAAGTAGAAATTAATTTAATTGATCAAGAAGTCCACACATTCACTAAATTTTAATTCGACAACTTAAAAGGATTTGATGTCCAGGTCTTGCAGTATCTAAAACCATGATCAGACTCGATGTAGCTTCTCACGTGGCTTAGATAGTGAGAAATGAAGATAAGAATAAATATAGGATTTAGTTTAAAACCTATATTTATTCTTATCTTCATTTCCCATCATCCTTTTGTCTCCTCAGTTTAAAATTCATTTTTTCTCTCCAAAATCATTGAAGAAGCCTTCTGTTTTGCCGGATTATTTCTCTCCAGTGCCCACCATTTCATTTTGCTCTCTCAAATGTCTACCACCTTTTTTATTTCTCTTTACTAAGCTGGAAAAAAAGGAGGGAGAAGAAAGGATATTTTTTTATCTGATTTTGAAAAATCAAATTTTATGGTTTTGTATTTGTTTGTAGTTGAAGCGAGGGGGCATCTATCGGAGCTCTGATTTTTCTCCGGAGAGATGAGACTGTAGTGAAAACTCTGACCATTTATTTCTGCTGAAAATAAGGTTTCTGGTAGGTGATTAAAAGAAGAATGAAAGCCACCGACACAGGAACTCGACTGATGAAGGCCACCGACATTGGAAATCAACAGATGGACGCCATCCCTAATCCATCTGAAGGTCATGATTTAGCTACTCTTTATCTGTATCGATGTTGTATGCTTATACATTTTCTTGATTTCTCCTAAGAAACCCTTGTAAAATAGTAGATTCTAACACACTATTTGGCCGTTCTTATTCTATTTACTTTTCGATTCTCATGTTTATCGAAACAAGTAAAAGCTTGATTTTAAGCTATTTATTTCAATTTTACTCAGCGAAAAAAATATTAACATGTATCAATTTTTATGGGGTTGCGATTTTGAGAACCAACCAGAGGAAACCCCCCCCCCNCTTGATTTTAAGCTATTTATTTCAATTTTACTCAGTGAAAAAATATTAACATGTATCAATTTTTATGGGGGTGCGATTTTGAGAACCAACCAGAGGAAAACCCCTCCGGTTAGTAGAAAAACCAAGGAGATTCTCCCTGGTTTTTCGACCGACTGGGGGTATCTGGCATTTGGCCGGAAACCAGTGGGGAGAAATCTCCCTGTCGGAGGTGGGGGGATGGGTCCGCAGTTACTTTTCAATTCTCATGTTTATCGAAACAATTAAAAGCTTGATTTTAAGCTATTTATTTCAATTTTACTCAGTGAAAAAATATTAACATGTATCAATTTTTATGGGGGTGCGATTTTGAGAACCAACCAGAGGAAAACCCCTCCGGTTAGTAGAAAAACCAAGGAGATTCTCCCTGGTTTTTCGACCAACTGGGGGTATCCAGCATTTGGCCGGAAACCAGTGGGGAGAAATCTCCCTGTTGGAGGTGGGGGGATGGGTCCTCCGTGGATGGGTGTGGAAGATGAAACATTTTATTTTTCCTTCTTTTTTTCTTAGTTCTTATCTTTTTTAGTTTTTCAAGTTTTGTTACTCTTGCTGTCCTAAAATTGTTTTAAGTGAGATAATGTACGTTGACTCTTTTGTCCTTAATTAAATTATTCAAATGAAGGTTAAATTATGAAGTTTTGGTCAACTAACAGTCTTTTGGATGGAAACCATCCAAACGTCCTTCTGGCGCACATTTATTAAAAAATTGGAATATATGTAGAAGATTATAAGGTTCGGGACCTAGAGGCGCATTTTTGAAAGGCTTGAGACCTCTACTGCAAATTTTCTTCTATGTTTGTTAGCAAGCTATACTTCTATTTTTTTTAATTTGTTTTAGATTTTTTAAGATGGTGTATGATAAAGTATGAGCATATTCTCGTACTTTTATATTCTTTTGAATTATTTACTAGTCTATCTTATAAATTACGACTCAAAGCATCTCAAGGCTTATGCCGTGCCTCACATAGGCAAAACGCCTTGGTACCCAATTAAGCCTTTTTCAGCACTTCCTTTTAGCTACACAATATATGCCATTATGAAGTATATTGATCTTCTAGGATATTATTTCTGAGTCTTGACTTTGTTACTCAGTCAAGCCGATCAAAGTTGTTAAGTATACTCAACAACATCACCAAGTCTGAGTTCTAATCTTCAAATCTCAACTCCAGTTAACGCCATCATACATGACGAACAATTTTGCAACACAAAAAAATGACAGCTTCATATTATCATCGAAAGTGTATTCATCTGAATGGGAAATAAGCATAGCCAGAAAAAAATAGGAGGAAAAAGAATTTCAATACCTGCAGCCTCCCATCGTCTCCGGCACAAGAAACAAATATCCTCTCCAAACATTCAAACAACATGGCCAGCAGATTCTTTTCCTCTACAAGATGTGGAGTTAGTGTAGGCACTGTCAAAATTTGGACAGAGAATGTTGACAGTAGTTGATATTTCTTGAAGACAGAGTCACTGTTCTCTTTTATGGCTTCATTTACAACAATTGGGTAATAGCTTAAAAAAACTTTCGCAAACTCATATTTAAATATAGGTTCACCGATCAATTTCAGAAGTAATTCATGGAGCTTCCCAACTACTCCATCATTCAAGAACCTCTCTGCCCTTAACAAAACATCCAATAAACCAGGGCATGAGTATACTCTCACAGAAATAAAACTGAGCAAACTTTCACTGTTTTTACAGAATTCCAACAGCATCTCCACCACCACAGAGGTCAAATCATTTGCAGCCTTTGGGAGCTCAGCAACATGATTAACTGGTCTAGGACTTCCCTGAAATGCAATTTCTGCGTTAAGTAATTTCTCTCTCCAATAAATAAGTAAGGAATCCAAAACAGGCCTCAAAGACTTTGCAAAATCCTCTGGAAGGGGTTGCATCTTTTCCGCTCCTTTGTGCTTCGAACAAAATCCTTCGCGTTTCCACGCAGTAATATCTCCACAATCACAGCACCCTCCACCTGTGTATATAATAGAGTAATCATGATCTTTGTGATTTCCATTCTCGAAACAAGGAACGCAAATCGCACAAGTAGAATCATGTTCGCATGTCCGGCACCGGTATGCAAGATCATTGTTTCCCCATACAGCCCCACAAACACCACGCTGGTTAGCATTCATTTTAGCTAGATGCTCCAGTACAAGGCTTGGGTCACCATCAAACATCAACCATTGCAACCAAATCATACTTTCAGAAAAGATATCTTCAGCAGCCTCTTTTGCACTCTCTACAAGAGTTTCTGAAACAGCTTCAGTTGTCTCCTCATCACTAGGCAAGATAGCAGAGACCAACTCCGCTATTTGAGACTTATCATTCTTGACATAAGCAACCAAACCCCGAGGTCCTTGACTCAAATTCTGTTCTGCAACCCCCAGCCTTGCTAGCCTCTGGTAGGCAAAAAGAATTAACAGAAAAAACACATTTAAAATCGACATTGATGAACAATTCCCAAATAATCGGTTCATATTCAGTAGAAGCAAAACCCCAAAAATTGAGAGAGCTCACAAATCATTTTTTCTTAAACTCAGAAAATTAACAAAATCAACTTCACAGAACTGCCAATCGCATAATTACGTGGAGAAAAGAATATATATATATATATATATTACTTTTTCTTCAACCAAAAAAAAAAATAATTGTACCTGGAGAATAAGCTCGTGGCGAGACAGAGTGTTAGACTCCGGCGACGAGTCGATCTTCATCCGGAACATCATCCGAATCCAATCGGCGCAATTACACTTATTAACTCGACAACTTTCAGTCCCCAGGGCTGAAACTCACTTTCGCTCTATGTATACATAAAAAATCAATATGAATTACACAAAAATATATCAAATAAATAGTATAATACGAAATTTAAGAAGAACTGAAACCCTAGAACATTTGATGTACCTTCGAATATAGAATGAAGCAACCTGTGTGGATTTTCGCTTCCTACTAGACACGTAACGTCTGATGTCTGAAGGCGGTTTATCAAATGTTCTCCGGAATCATCTCAAATACTTTGAATTGGATAAGGTCTAATTGCGTATCAATTACCATTCTAATGTAGTTACCAAATATAATTGAATAATGCCATGTAAGGGGTGATGTACCCTAACAAGGCCGAATATAATTAGTTCAAAGCACAATATGTATTTTAATATTTTTTTATGTATCAAAAAATTAGCCAAACTTGAGCCACGTTTGGCCATTATTTTTCATTAAATTATAATTATAATTTTTATTTTTTCTTATCAAAAATACATTCTTCAAAAAGATAATATTACACTTAAATTAAAAAACTATTCTTTTTTTTTTTTAACCACACATTTTTAAAAAAATTATTATTCCTCTCATTATAAAGTGAAACAATGAGGGTCAAATGAGAATAGGCTCTCGATTGGTGCTCTATCACATAAGCCCTTGTTTGGTGGTGTGGGTTAAAATTAGATTTTTAGCAAATTTTGATAAAAAATTTTGAAATATGGTTAAAAAGTTGTTGGACCCAAATATATGGTTAACATTGATTGTTTGATGTGCAAATTACCCAATTCTCTAATTTTGGAGATCTAAATTCAAAAATCAGATGCCAAGTTTTAATTTTCAAAAATCGGATATTTTATATATAAATATAGGTTTTTTTTTTATATTTAATTAAATATTAATAATAATATTATAAAAATTAATATATATATACACCCCACCCCCACCCCTAAATTAATTTTCAAACCCTAAATCATCTCTCTCTCTCTCTCTCCGTCTCTAACTCCTCTCCTCTCTCTCATCGGCGACGCGACAAGCAGTGGTGCGCCTCTTCTTCTCTTCTTGCGACAGCAGCACCGCTCCTCTCTTCTCCCTCCCCCTCTTCTCGCGACAAGCAGCAGCAGCACCTCTCTTCTCTTCTCCCTCCTCACCTTCTCGCGACAATCGTGTGCAGTCCCTCTCCTCTCTTCTCCCTCCTCCCCTTCTCATGTTTTGTTGTGGGTGTGACCGTGTGGTGTAAATGGATATGTGGATTTGCGGTGGTGGATCTGTGGATCTGTAGGTGGTGCAGTGGTGGTGGATCTATGGGTGGTGCGGTGGTGGTGGATATGTCGTGGGCGTGGTGGTGGTCCGTGTGGTGGTTTGTGTGGTGGTGGTGGTCTATGTGGTGATGGTCCATGTTGTGGTGGTGGTGGTCTATGTGTACGTCCAGATCTGAGTGGCGCTGCATTTTTCTTTTCTTATTTTTTTTGTTGTGGGTGGTGGTGGAGGCGCCGTTGGTGTTGATGGTGGTGGCACCGCGTGATGTGGGGCTGCGGGATGGTGGAGTATGGGTTAGGCTGTGCCGGCGACGACGACGACAACGGTTGTGGTGAGTTGTTGGCTGTGTTGGCGACGTTGGTGATAGTGGTTGTGGTTGTGGTTGTGGTGAGTTGCCGGCTATGGTAGCGACGACGGAGTACGGTTAGGGTATGTGAGACAGTGGTGGTGGTGGTGGTGGTGAGGTGGTGCTGTACAGTCTTTGTGACCAATAAATTGGTTAATTGTGAACATAAAATACATTGTGACTTGTCAAATTTGTGACCTGTGACTGAAAAATAATACGTGGCATATTATTTTAATAAGTTGTGATCTATAAAATATGTGATTTGTGATAAAAAAAACTAATAATAATGTGTGATCAATAAATTTGAGAATGTCACAGATCACTGGTCACGTGTTTGAGTTCACAAGTGACCGTGAAAAAAATCTGTGACCTAAAAATTATATAATCTATGACCGTGAAAAAATCTGTGACCAACTAATTTGGAAATTTGTGACCGGGTGACTTGACTTATAAATTTTGATTTGTGACCAACTAATTTTGAAATCTGTGACCAACGAATTAATTGTGATTTACAAAATTTTTGAATTGTGATCTACAAAATTGTGAATCTGTGACCATGTTGTATAAATTTGTGACTTTAAAAGTATGGCGTTGTTTTCATCGGAATAGTCGTTGGAATCGAAGCAGTCGTCGGAATCGGAGTAGTCGCCGGAACGATCGTCGGAACGGTAGGGGTGGTGGAGATGGGGTGGGTTAATCATATATATATATATATATACACACGTTAAATATCTGATTTTTTTAAATTTAAAAGTTGTTTTCTTATTTTTGAAATAGTATATACTTAAAGTAGGATTTATGAAATTTTTCCTTTTTTTTTTCACTAAAAAAAAAATTAACGGGCTTGGAACTGGGCTGAACTACAGTCCCCCTAAATCATCCTATGATCTCAACCATTTTATCAATTCAATCAAATTACTATAATTTATATAGTTATCTTTTGTAACTTTTTTTAATATTGTTGCCTAATAATTTTGTCTTTGATTAATCAATTATTTAATCGAAATAACTGTCACGTTGAGAATAAGTATAAATAGATTTAGACTTTTAAACTGCCAATGGAATCAGTTTTCATCTTCTCACTCCAGTTTGGGTCGCTTACAAAATTTCTTCTATTACTTAATTGATATTTGACAAATTGTTTATTGCATTAAAAACTCCATGTCCATAAGAATAAAGTTGAATCTTCACACGAGGACTTGTTCAATCCCCCTTTTATTTCTTGCCTTATTTATTTTATTTTTAAATTCATTATTCTAGTTTTTACATTAATTATTCGGGTCAATATACACCTCCCTCAGCCTCATAATGGCTCTTATTTGACCTCGTTTTGCAGTAGCAGTATTTCTACTTCTTGTAGAAGAGCTTTCTGAAAATGTTATATTAAGTTTTTCTCTAAAAACTTTTCTAGTCAGACGAAATACTTTCAGAAAATTATACAAACTTATTTGAAAATATTTTCTTAATATCAGAAGTAGTTTTTGACTTTTTGAAAAATCGACTAAACATGCCCTACGATATGGTGACTCGGTCTGGTCTTGTTTTGTATCTAGCTTGGACATGTGTTGGGGGTTAGCTATGGCAACCATAAGCGAAAAACAAAAAATAAATCACTTTTAAGTTTTTACATTTCCACACAATTTGGAATCCTAAGTCAAGCTTAAATAATCCGTCCCCATATATGCCTCAAAAGGTTCCGTTTACTTTAATTTCACCCTTTCATATTGGGAATTCATAATCTGACCTTTGATTAATTGATTTCGCCATTAAGATATTTAATTGTCCTTTGTTATGTTCAAGTGACGCTTTCGACTTTTTGACCTCGAAAAATATTTTAAGGTTCGAATTTAATTGATCGATTGGGTATTTTGCAATTTTTGAGACAACACTGATTAAAATTTTAACGTCAATGAGACGCAAACTCCTAAGAAATAGTTAGAAAAATGGTGTAAATTGATAATAACTCGGAATACATTCAGGTACCGTTGCAATAGAAAATATTTCATTATGATGCTTAAATTAGATTAACTTAAAATTATTGGACCAAGGGTCTAACTTATTTGATCCCTTAACGAAAAAAAAATTAAATTAAATGATTGGATAGAGATTGTGGAAATTAGAAATCTATTAGCTAGTCCGATCAAAAGATCGGTAAACCAGAGGGTCAAAGGTCACAACCCCTTCAAATCGACCGAGAACCGGTGACCCAGTTCCCGAGTCTTGAACTCGAGACATCATGTTTAGCACTGGGCTACCTTTGTTGGTTGTTAAATTGTTGATCAGAACTATATATGTAGTTATGTGGCTTTATTGAGATTATAGTTTTTGAAAGGTAATTTAAATATTTATGTCATGGAAAAAACAATTGACTAAGTTACATCACGTGTTTTAAGAATTTAAATAAAACTTTTTGAAAAGTTATATATATAGATTGAATATGGGAGGTAAATGGTATATAGTTTGAAAATTGAACTACGGTGTGATATGATGCCTAATATAAAAGATATTGGGTAAATTAGAGAATTTATTAAATTTCAATTACTAAATAAAACTTCAAAGGATCCAATTTATCTTTTCAACTTATGGTAATATTTATGTTCTTTTTAAAGAAAATATATTTTATTTCATTTCGACCCGACAATGACTCGATAATTCACTTAGTAACGCATTGTTTGAACCAATGACCCACTCACCGACACTTTGGTTGATGACCAAGATGGTTCTCATAATTATAGGTTAACTAATAGAGATGTTCTAAAAGAACTACCAAATGTCTAACTCAATTCAATTTTCAAGCATTCTTTGTAAATATGGTTTCATCTTTTACCAAATACTAACGAAATATGGACCTCATTCCTTGAATTTGAGTCACAAGTATGTTCGATAGTTAAGTATATCCCATAGTTAAAAAGATGGACAAATTGATTTGATCTATTGGAAATAGTTAAAAACAGTCGATTCGATTATAATGTATTCAAGACAAAAATCGACCAATATGTCAGGATAACTGGAACGAGATGTACCCATCACAGGTTCACAAGTTTCAATTTTTATAAATGAAAAGAAAAAAAAAATCTCATTTAAGAATCGTTTTAAACCTTATATCATGCTATTTTTTATAAAATATTCATGGAACGTGAAGTTTCGGATATTAATTTAAATTTTATTCTCAAAGATATTCAAATTGCTTGTCCGTGGTTCGTTCTCTGCAATATTTTCCAAGAAAAATAAAATTCTAAATGATGGAAAATCAAAATTTGGACCTCATTCTGTGTATATTTTGCATTTAATGTTGGAGCAATTGGGAGCACAAACTCTATTATGGAATTCGATATGATGGGTCCTTTTTGGCATCCAATCCCACGCCACTTAGTTGCAATAATTTTGCTTATACCATTCAAACAAGAATAAATGCACATGCAAGTTGCAACAAGTGTGGCCATAGGTTGAGATGCCAAAGATGACCTAATAATATTGAATAAAATCATGAGTAACGTTATCATAACGCGTCAGCAGTAAGAATTTTTTATCGTGCCCACTGAGGACAGGAGATCAATTTTATTTGTGCTTTTCGACCTTTTATCTTATTTACATCCTAACTTCTAAATTAACATAAGAAAATGATTTTTCTTCTTCTAAATTATTTTCAAGACTGCAATTATCTTGTTCTTCTAGAGAGAATAATTTGGGCTATAGTGTGAATTTGTAATTTGTTGAAAGAACTTGAGAACCAACGTTAGTGGAATCTCAATCATCCAATGTGGAAGTCACTAATTCTATTACAATAATTGAGTGGATTACTTTTTAGACGAGATACTTCCGTCATAATTTAGGTAGAATTATGCCATGAGTGACGGATATGTATCTAATTAGTATTTTTTATGTTAATTCATATTAAGAGTAGAAGAATTCAAGCATTGTTTATAATTAAATTATATGTTCTAGTATGCCTCGTTTATGAATTGAATAAAATTTATTAAGAAAAATAATTTATTCTCAAATCATAATTTAATTTTCTCCTATTTTCGTGATTTTTAGTATTCACTATTTTGCTTCTTAAAGAATTTTTAGCTAAACTTTCCCCCTTACACAATTATTTTCGAGTAGTAGTGTATTAGGTATAAGTATCAAAAGGGCTTATAGGAAAATGTTTATTAAATGTGTATAAAAAATGTTTGGGTATAATCAAAATTGAATCGGAATCGACGGTTCGGGTTTGTGTTCGATTCCAGTATTTACAAGAATCCTAATGGTTTCATTTACGAAATATCCGAAGTATAATGGGCGGTTTCGGATATTTCGATACCCGGACCGACCCACCCGATGCCTAGACCTAAAACATCTGATTATTATTGAGGTACTCCTTGTCTCTTTACTAAGACATCCTCTCTATGCAAATATAAATATGGATTTATTATTTTACTAATTGTCTTTATATTATTTTTGAAACGATCTTTTTTCTTAACTTTAATTTTGATCAGAAAATTGTGTTTTAACTTGAAGTCAATTAATGCAAAAACTGTTACAGCTCGATAATGTTTTCCAAAATTATATATATTTTTTTGTTTAAAAGAAAAAATAACAAATTAATTAAAAAATTTGACTTGAAAAGGGAAATAATCCAAACGTTTAACCTTATTCAATGCTGACTTTATTTTACGTCATGCATTGTCAATAAACCAATTCAATTAATTTATAAAACGTACTATTAAAATATGAGAAAAAGAGTGAAAATAATATGTTTTAATAACAAATTTAAAGGTAATTCAACTTTAGAAGAATAAAATGGAAATTTAAAACTTATTTTCCGTAAAAATGGAGATTTTGTTGTTAAAAACAAACTTTTATGGAAGGTTTTTGTAATTTTTAAAGAGCGCAGTATGATATTTCCTTTACTCTATTATTTATAGGTAATTTTGCCATTTTGTACCGAACTTCCTTAGACTTGATTTGAGTCCTAGCTCGACCTTTTATTTTCTATTTCATTATTCTAATTCTAGTTTTCGCTCTCATTTTTATATTTCATTTGAGGGTTTGGCTGCGGGTGGATTTGGGACCCATTTACAGATAAAAATAGAAATTTGGAGCAGAAGTAAAGTTCTCAATTCACGTGGAACTAAAACCTTATTTCTCCAAAAATATGATATATTTCTGAAAATTTATATTATTGCCAAATTTATCGTCATTGCGAAAAAGCTAATACAATATTTGGACATGAGTTGGATCATAAGTGATCAATTTACCATTTTTCTTACACCCAACAAAGGGGAAAAACAAAATGACAAAAGAAATCAAAAGAATTTCCTTTAATATGAACACTAACAAATCCATATTTTGAAATTTTGAACTACCTAAATATGGGAATCTGAATATGCCAATAATTATGTGCTGAGAATAGAAAACGTTCAAAATTACACGGCAGAATTGCTTAAAAAAAAAAACGTGGTGGGACTTTTTCAACACGAAATTCAATCACCAATTACGTCCAAAATATGTAATTAACGAGTGGTCGTGTTTCGTGGTCCATTTTCTTTACCAATTAATATTGTTTATTAATTTTCATATTAAATTGATTCATACAAAAAGCAAGATAGATCAATAAAAAGTGTTACAAGTCTCAAATTTTCTTTGATCATGTCAAAAATTCGAGTATTTAACACATATTCAGTCATACCAACTACCAATCCTTAATTTTTCAATTACACAAATATCTCTTGAAATATATGTTAAAACACAGATCTACAAACATTATATTTTACATTTTACCATATTTAATAAAGAAAAAGAGTTTCTTACCTATTATCGAAAGATTTGTTACAATACGATCCAACAAATCACGAATTTTCATAAAATTCATCTTATTTTCATTCAGTTGCTACAAAATTAATAATTTCATAAGATCTGATATAAAACATCTCTCTTCAATATTGAAAAATAATAACAAAGCGTCTAAAATATTTAAATATTTCTTAATCTGCTCTATGATTTTTTGACACTGAGACTAAAGTAAAAATAAAAGTGGAATTTGTTGTCCGGTACAAACTTCAGGGGTGCCTCTATAATTATTTTAAACTAGTGGGGGAGTAACTATACATTTGTCAAATTCCTAGAGAGAGAGAGAGAGAGAGAGGCATTGATTTACCGTAGCCACAAAACTTGAATGAGTTGTATAGGAGATTAATATTCAAATTGACAACATCAGTAACTTCAAAGTCAAGGCTATAAATTTTTCCATAAGGCCACTTGGCCTGGCCAATTTTGAAATAAACTACAATGAACCGCGTCAAAAAGCACTAGTCAAGAGAGATTTCCATTTCCACAATATTTTTTTGCCTTTTCCGCCGTATGGCCGTCATTGTGACTTATAACCTGGTTTCCACGCCTTTTCCTTTTTACTTTTCCCCTATAAAAATAAATCCCTCCGTCACTTCTTTTCTCAAACCAAACCATTCCATTAGTCTCTTACAGCATATGTCTCAAAGGACCAACGTTCCACACTTTTCTTCCATAGCTTTCGGTCTTCATTCCCATCTCCTGGTTTCCAGTGAGATGAACTCGAATTCCAACTGGTCTTCCTCTTGAAACTTATTCATTCTTTAGGGAAAGGAATCAAATTCCTTGCTCGTATTTCTTTTGTTTTAAGCCAAACAAATTCAGTTTTCGGAATTATTTTTGATAATGGGTTTGAAGGGATTTGTAGAAGGAGGCATTGCTTCGATTATTGCAGGATGTAGCACTCACCCACTTGATTTGATTAAGGTCCGGATGCAACTCCAGGGTGAAGCGTCTGCACCCAATCCAGCCCTTCGTCCGGCTCTTGCTTTTCCGACATCTGCCCACCACCACGTCCACCTCCCTCCGCCACCCCGTGTTGGACCCATTTCTGTTGGGGTTAGGATTATTCAGCAAGATGGTGCCAAAGCTCTCTTTTCCGGCGTTTCTGCCACAATCCTACGCCAGACCCTGTATTCCACCACCAGAATGGGACTATACGACATCCTGAAGAAAAAATGGACCGATCCCAACACAAAAAACATGCCTTTGATGATGAAGATCACGGCAGGACTCGTAGCCGGTGGGATCGGAGCAGCCGTGGGGAATCCGGCTGATGTCGCTATGGTTCGGATGCAAGCCGATGGCCGTCTCCCTCTGGCGCAGCGGCGCAACTACAAGAGCGTGGTGGACGCCATTTCTCAAATGGCAAAGAACGAGGGCGTAACTAGCCTGTGGCGCGGCTCTTCCCTCACCGTGAATCGCGCCATGTTAGTGACGGCTTCCCAGCTCGCCTCATATGATCAATTCAAGGAAACAATACTGGAAAAACATTGGATGAAGGACGGCCTTGGCACCCACGTGACGGCCAGTTTCGCTGCCGGGTTCGTGGCGGCCGTGGCCTCCAACCCTGTGGACGTGATCAAAACGCGAGTTATGAACATGAAGGTGGAGCCGGGTATGGCCCCACCTTATAGTGGGGCCCTGGATTGTGCACTGAAGACTATTCGGGCCGAGGGGCCCATGGCGCTCTACAAAGGATTTATTCCCACGATTTCTAGGCAAGGACCGTTTACAATCGTGCTATTTGTCACGCTGGAACAGGTCCGAAAATTACTTAAAGATTTCTAGTACAATATTATGGTGACCTGATGATGACGAAGAAGAATATATATTTTATTTTTAATTTAATTACAAAATTCCTTAGTATTGGGAAGAAGAAAGGAACGTGTCCAACAGTATAATTGCAACAATTATATGTTGTGTTTTAGTTTATTTCTTAATAAAGATTGGATTATGCAGTTAATTACTACTTGAGCTTGACGCAACTCTTTTAATATTTTTTTTATTTAATACGTTACGTGACGTTTTATTTTACGTGCATTAAGTCCTGCACTTGTAATGTGCAAATGAGATCATTCTATTATTAATTTAAAGAATATTTAACTTCAAATTCAATCATCATAACTAACTAATATTTATCAAATTGATTATAGCTCTTTTCTTTAATCGTGTTTAATTTTTATTCGAATTTTTCTCCTTGATCATCACGTCATTTACGTATTTGCCACCTTCAATTTGTACACGAAAGTTCTAAGGCCCTATTTGATTGCACTTCAATTTCATGAGAGATGGAAATTAAATTCTATTTTTCATATTTTTGCATGTTTGATTGCTCAAATTTTTCATGGAATTGGTTTTCCATCTTTCACCAACATGTTCACATTTTCTTGATTTTTTAGGAAAAACTTTTCTAGGCAACTTTTTTATTTTATTATTATTTTTTTTGGCAATGGAAACAATTTTTATCCCAAATTGTAACAAATTCTATCCATTTAATGGATAATTTTCATGGAAAACAATGCCAAACGAACACCAAAAATCTAAAATTTCGATATTTTTCAGGTGAAAAATTATACCAATCAAATAATTGACAATTTTCAATAAAACAAGTTCTAGACAATTCAATTATCTGGCATTCATTTTCTTTCCATCTAAATTTCATTATTGCAATCAAACGGACCCTAAGTGCTTGTTAGGAATTGTTGCACACTTAGATGTTGTGTTCAAAAGTTATTTTAAAAATTATTTCGAGACTTAATTTTTCAAAGAGTAACTTAGGCTGTGTTTGATAGGAGCCATTTTCCTTGGAAAGTGGA